>JAVIAB010000024.1:78230663-78250663 GCA_032433765.1 Megaustenia siamemsis | reverse complement strand
CAAATATAACAGTTATACTGCAAACCACAACACAACGCAGACACGTCCACTTAACGTCCTTTTAAGGGCGGATGACGAAGAGGAATTCTACAGTCAACGAATGCTCTAGAATACTTTAGTCATCGGGCGAACGTAAGCAATATCAATGTTTGCAGAGTTCTCTTTTTTATATTTGATTACTGCAGCACGTCTGTTTATATACCTCTTCTATTGTAACAAGCAGGAACCTTACAGTGGTGTCCTGCTCAACGATAGAGGTCATCTATATAACAACATATAACCTAGTCGCCCAGTGAAATGAATCAGTTTATGGGTAGTCCAAGAATACCGGTTGTTGGAATTGTGTAACTCAATGAATTAGCCCGAATGTTGGAATTGTGTAACTTAATGAATTAGCCCGAATGTTGGAATTGTGTAACTCAATGAATTAGCCCGAATGTTGGAATTGTGTAACTCAATGAATTAGTCCGAATGTTGGAATTGTGTAACTGAATGAATTAGCTCGAATGTTGGAATTGTGTAACTCAATGAATTAGCCCGAATGTTGGAATTGTGTAACTCAATGAATTAGTCCGAATGTTGGAATTGAGTAACTCAATGAATTAGCCCGAATGTTGGAATTATGTAACTCAATGAATTAGTCCGAATGTTGGAATTGTGTAACTGAATGAATTAGCCCGAATGTTGGAATTGTGTAACTCAATGAATTAGCCCGAATGTTGGAATTGTGTAACTCAATGAATTAGCCCGAATGTTGGAATTGTGTAACTCAATGAATTAGACCGAATGTTGGAATTGTGTAACTCAATGAATTAGCACGAATGTTGGAATTGTGTAACTCAATAAATTAGACCGAATGTTGGAGTTGTGTAACTCAATGAATTAGACCGAATGTTGGAATTGTGTAACTCAATGAATTAGCCCGAATGTTGGAATTGTGTAACTCAATGAATTAGCCCGAATGTTGGAATTGTGTAACTCAATGAATTAGCCCGAATGTTGGAATTGTGTAACTCAATGAATTAGCCCGAATGTTGGAATTGTGTAACTCAATGAATTAGCCCGAATATTGGAATTGTGTAACTGAATGAATTAGCCCGAATGTTGGAATTGTGTAACTGAATGAATTAGCCCGAATGTTGGAATTGTGTAACTCAATGAATTAGACCGAATGTTGGAATTGTGTAACTCAATGAATTAGACCGAATGTTGGAATTGTGTAACTCAATGAATTAGACCGAATGTTGGAATTGTGTAACTCAATGAATTAGACCGAATGTTGGAATTGTGTAACTCAATGAATTAGACCGAATGTTGGAATTGTGTAACTGAATGAATTAGACCGAATGTTGGAATTGTGTAACTCAATGAATTAGACCGAATGTTGGAATTGTGTGACTCGATGAATTAGATCGGTCGATTGGAATTTCCGATTCAGTTTTTTTTTTATTTTAATCGATAGATAAAATCATAATTAGTACATTACGTTGCGACAGCAATAAACATAGGTCATTATCCCAAATATTTTAGTTAACTCACAGGAAGGGACAAGAAATGAAGTAATGCAGACATGATTCTCAGAAAAATAAAACTAAAGTAATGACACTTGGTTTCACAGAGAAAGAAAACTATAGTGCCGGCACTTTTTTAATAGAGAAAGAAAATTATAGTACCTGTACTTTTTTAATAGAGAAAGAACATTATAGCACCGGTACTTTTTTAATAGAGAAAGAAAACTATAGTACCGGCACTTTTTTATAAAGAAAGATTATTATGGTACCGGCACTTTTTTTAATAGAGAAAGATTATTATAGTACCGGCACTTTTTTATAGAGAAAGATTATTATAGTACCGGCACTTTTTTATAGAGAAAGATTATTATAGAACCGGCACTTTTTTTATAGAGAAAGATTATTATAGTACCGGCACTTTTTTATAGAGAAAGATTATTATAGTACCGGCACTTTTTTATAGAGAAAGATTATTATAGTACCGGCACTTTTTTATAGAGAAAGATTATTATAGTACCGGCACTTTTTTATACAGAAAGATTATTATAGTACCGGCACTTTTTTATACAGAAAGATTATTATAGTACTGACACTTTTTTATAGAGAAAGATTATTATAGTACTGACACTTTTTTATAAAGAAAGATTTTTATAGTACCGGCACTTTTTTATAGAGGAAGAAAATTATAGTACCGACACTTTTTTATAGAGAAAGAAAATTACAGTACCGACACTTTTTATTGAGAAAGAAAATTATAGTACCGACACTTTTTTATAGAGAAAGAAAATTATAGTACCAGTACTTTTTTATATAGAAAGAAAATTATAGTACCGACACTTTTTATAGAGAAAGAAAATTATAGTACCGACACTTTTTTATAGAGAAAGAAAATTATAGTACCGGTACTTTTTTATAGAGAAAGAAAATTATAGTACCGACACTTTTTTATAGAGAAAGAAAATTATAGTACCAGTACTTTTTTATAGAGAAAGAAAATTATAGTACCGACATTTTTTTATAGAGAAAGAAAATTATAGTACCGACACTTTTTTATAGAGAAAGAAAATTATAGTACCGACACTTTTTTATAGAGAATGAAAATTTTAGTGCCGGCACTTTTTTTTATAGAGAAAGAAAATGATAGTCTATCTATCTATTGACCTTTCGAGCCGTAACCGGCCCATAGGGCGTAGACCAAGATACACCTTCTCCTATATGAATTTTTGTTCTAGCAGTTTTCTTTTAAAGATATTTTATCAAATCTCGCCATCTGTCTCTGTTCTGTGCAAGCAGTTCTATCTCATTGAGGGAGCCGATTCCTGCTGCTCTTGCCTCTCTCATCAATGTTCTTCTCAGTGTCTCCCTGGGTCTTCCTCTTTTTCTTTTACCTGTTGTTTCCCATATGAGGGCTTGCTTTGCTATTCGATTATTATCTCTTCTCATCACATGTCCAACGTATGACCATCGTCTTTTCTTTATTACTGAAGATATTAGTGGTTGATTGGCGATTTCTCTAATTTCCTCGTTTGTTTTGAATTCGTTCCATTCTATACCAAGTATTTTCCTTAGGCATTTATTTTCGAATGCGTTCAACTTTGTTTCTATATCTCTTGTTGTTTTCCAGCTTTCACACGCATACGTAAGGGTTGATAGTACATTTGATTTGAATAGCCTAAGTTTTGTGTTTGTGCTAATGAGTTTTGATTTCCACAACTTTTCAAGGCTTCTGAAAGACATTGCTGCTTTAGCCAGTCTGATTCTAATTTCTTTGCTCGTATCCCCTTCTCGATCAAAGAAAATGATAGTACCGACACTTTTTTTTATAGAGAATGAAAATTATATAGTACACTTTTTTTTATAGAGAAAGAAAATGATAGTACCGACACTTTTTATAGAGAAAGAAAATGATAGTACCGACACTTTTTTTATCGAGAATGAAAATTATAATGCCGGCACTTTTTTTATAGAGAAAGAAAATGATAGTACCGACACTTTTTTATAGAGAATGAAAATTATAGTACCGAAACTTTTTTTTATAGAGAAAGAAAATGATAGTACCGACACTTTTTTTATAGGGAAAGAAAATTATAGTACCGACACTTTTTTTATCGAGAATGAAAATTATAATGCCGGCACTTTTTTTATAGAGAAAGAAAATGATAGTACCGACACTTTTTTATAGAGAATGAAAATTATAGTACCGACACTTTTTTTTATAGAGAAAGAAAATTATAGTACCGACACTTTTTTATAGAGAATGAAAATTATAGTGCCGGCACTTTTTTTTATAGAGAAAGAAAATGATAGTACCGGTATTGACATGAACGAAATAGTGATGACAGAAGTGACGTGTGAACACTGGCTTTGGTAGAGGAGAGAGTTGGAGAGCTAGATTGAAGGCAAGCTGGCTGTAAACATAAATATAAATGAAAGGTTTGGGCCAGATCTGGGGAAGTCAGCGGAGAATGGACATCGTAACATGGACGTTCTATATCCTAGGTTGTATGGAGCGCAAGTCTGTTATAACTCATCGGCGCTGGTCATAGTCAAGGGAGGAAAATGACCCTGTAAGATAGTACATGACGTAATTCGTCTCTATAGTTGACGTAGATAAGTCTGTTTGACGAGGAGACAGAGAGAGACACATTTGGGAGTAATGAGGATCGACTGAGCAACATGTCATGGATGCAGACGACCATTAAAGCGTTATAATCAAGGACATAACCACTTCCGCTAACCCTCTGTATTCTGGCCAGGATGAACATGGCAACGTTTCACCGGATGTATCACATGTTTTCCCGGACAGTAAAGCAGTGTCATTGTGGACAAGGTCTGTCGTTTTATATCGCTGTGGCTTCCTGTCTGAACAAATGGGTCATAAAGAGAGAGTCAGGAAGCTGGGTATGTGTGTAGACACGAGTCGCATGGTCAGTGTGGGAGACTGCAACGAGGTTTAAAATGGAGTGTAATATGTGGAACAATCTGAAATTAGGTAAGTGAATTTAAATATCTGGGAACATTGTTAACCTTAGATGGTAGATGTACAACAGGTGAGATGGTAGATATACAACAGGTGAGATGGTAGATGTACAACAGGTGAGATGTATAATGGCTCTGGTAAAATAAGCTTTCCAAAACAAAAAGGATGAAGATATTGTGCAATCCATTTTTGGCAATGGGAACAAGAAAAAAGAGTTCTTAAATGTTATGTAGCAACATTCGTTACATATGGATGTGAATCATGGACAATAGGACAACAGACAAGACAATCACTGGAGGCTGGGGTTTTACAGAATATTGTTGCGAATACCATGGGCAGCTAAGAAGAATAATGAAGATGTTCTGAGAAATGTCAAAGCAAAAAGAGAGCTAATTTCTAATATTAGGAAGAGACAATCATCATTTTTTGGCCATGTAATGAGAAGAGAACAGTTGGAATATATTGTAACAACTGGGAAAATTGAGGGGCGAAGAGATAGAGGGAAGCAAAGAGAAAAAATAACAGACAGCTTAAGAGAATGGCTTGGCAGAAAGTCAACAGCAGAAATGATAAATAACTGTGGAGATCGAGAGTTGTGAAGAGACATGATCACAAACGCCAGCAGGCATGGTGCTTGACGACTGTGACCCGTTTGAGTGGCAGTATCATCGACTCTGGGTGATGTCCAATCAATGTCGATGTTACAGCCACTCAATGTCGGTGTTACTGCCACTCAATGCCGATGTTACAGCCACTCAATGACAATATTACAGCCACTCAATGTCAATGTTACAGCCACTCAATGTCGATGTTACAGCCACTCAATGCCGATGTTACAGCCACTCAATGACAATATTACAGCCACTCAATGCCAATGTTACAGCCACTCAATGTCGATGTTACAGCCACTCAATATCGATGTTACAGCCACTCAATGCCGATGTTACAGCCACTCAATAACGATATTACAGCCACTCAATGTCAATGTTACAGCCACTCGATATCGATGTTACAGCCACTCAATGTCGATGTTACAACCACTCAATGTCGATGTTACAGCCACTCAATGTCGATGTTACAGCCACGCAATGTCGATTTTACAGCCACTCAATGTCAATGTTACAGCCACTCAATGTCAATGTTACGTCTACCCAAAGTCGATGTTACAGCCACTCAATGTCGATGTTACAACCACTCAATATCAATGTTACAGTCACCCAATGTCAATGTTACGTCCACACAATGTCGATGCTACAGCCACTCAATGTCAATGTTACAGCCACTCAATGTCGATGTTACAGTCACTCAATGTCGATGTTACAGCCACTCAGTGTCAATGTTACGTCCACATAATGTCAATGAGACGTCCACCCAAAGTTGATGTTATAGCCACTCAATGTCGATGTTACAGCTACCCAATCTCATTGTTATGTTCCACCAAAAGCCGATGTTGCAGCCACACAATCCCAATGTTACAGCCACTCAATATCGATGTTGCAGCCACTCAATGTCGATGTTACAGCCGCTCAATGTCAATGTTACGTCCATACACTTTCAATGTTACGTCCACCCAATGTCAATGTTACGTCCACCCAATGTCAATGTTACAGCCACCCAAAGTCGATGCTACATCCACTCAATGTCAATGTTACGTCCACACAATTTCAATGTTACATCCACCCAATGTCAATGTTCCGTCCACACAATGTCAATGTTACGTCCACACAATGTCAATGTTACGTCCACCCAAAGTCGATGTTACAGCCACTCAATGTCGATGTTACAGCCAATCAATGTCAATGTTACGTCCACACAATGTCGATGTTACAGCCAATTAATGTCAATGTTACGTCCACACAATGTCGATTAACAGCCAATCAATGTCAATATTACTTCTATCCAAAGTCGAAGTTACAGCCAATCAATGTCAATATTACTTCCACCCAAAGTCGATGTTACAGCCAATCAATGTCAATGTTACATCCACACAATGTCGATTTTACAGCCAATCAATGTTAATGTTACGTCCACACAATGTCGATGTTACAGCCACCCAATGCCGATGTACTGTTCGTCCCGAGATAACCAACAGGCATGATCTATATTACGTGTGATCACCCTGAGACAACGAACCGGTGATTTTGTACAAATATGACAGGTTTGATGGTTCTAGAAATAGCTTATTAAGCAGTTATAGGCCAGACGTGATATAGCAATATCTGCCTGCCTGTGTCAGGTGCTCACAGGTGTGTTAACGATCAAGTAGTTTCTTGTTTCTCCCACATTGGAGAGCATTTTCTGTATTTACTCTTAGTTATGATTTCTTATAATTTAAATCTTGCACACACTGCGCAGCCACATTCACCGCCGTTATTGATAAGTCAGTGTTATTATTACTGATATGTTAACGTTATTATTACTGATATGTTAACGTTATTATTACTAATATTTCAGCGTTATTGTTAATGGTATGTTTAGTGTTATTGATACTGATATGTTAACGTTATTGCTGGTAACATATGTGTGTGTCATCACAAATGTAGCGTAGACAGATGGTCATTGATCGCACAGAAGATGGCAGCGATGATGCAGTAATAGTGGGAGAAGTAGCGTCTCAAATCGATGTTTAAGCGTAGATATGGGTGGAGAGGAAGGCGCCGACAAGAAAACCATCGGCATTGATTTAGGAGTACCAGGATCATTTTGATGAAATTATTAGGAACCTTTAGAGCCAGTTCTCACCTGTGGAACCATATCATGAACCAGAGACACACGAATGAGAGGACCATTAGAGGCCACATAGGTAGGATTTCGCAGAAGAATATTGAACATTTTCGGGAAAGGTAAAAAGATCAAAGAGGACATTCTAAAATATTTCAACACAAAAAAGGGAGCTCCTAAAAACATCAGAAAGAAACAATCGATATTTTTGTGGCATATGAGAAGAGAATAGTTCAGGTACTTGGTAACAACTGGTAAAATACTGGGAAAGAGAGATCGCGGAAGACAAAAAGAGAAGGTACTAGATAGCTTGGTGTCATGGCATTGAAAACAGTCAATAACAGCAAACTGTGGATATAAAATCGTGAGAGGACATGATTGTCTACTCCAACCGGTGTGGCACATGATGATGGCAGGGGTTAATGTGTCAAGCGGATGTAGAAGTCTCAAGAGCTCACCGGAACTGTTGAGGAACGTGAAGTGTGGCACGAGGAGAGTAGGTAGTTCTAGACAAGTTTACAAGCGAATAATTTCTCAGTGATTGGTGACTAGTTTCTATTGAGAACAGTTTCTCTAGCATTTATTATTTGATGAAACTCTCAAATTGGTTGGAGCCTCGGTGGTTGGGTGTGCTCGCTTACAGAGAAGAATGGTCAGGGTTGCAGCACCAACAAAGATGACTGATTTATTTTTTTTCTGATCGATAAGGCTCCAGCGTTCACTCAACTTCTAATAATAGGTAACGACATTTTTCTGGGAAGAAAAGGCGGCCTGACGTAATACCGACAACATCCCCCCCAAAAAGTGCCGTGGTCATGGAAAAGTCAGGTCACAAATAAAAATGTCACGACACGCCTTGCAAGGCAGGGGTGGCAACCTTTACACTGACTTCGGCGAGCTACTCACAACATTTGTGTATTATTATTATTATTATTAAATGTATTATTATTATTAAATGTATTATTATTATTAAATGTATTATTATTATTAAATGTAATATTGTTATTATTGTTAAATGTATAATTATTAAACAATTTATTATTATTAAATAATTTATTAATATTAACTGTATTATTATTATTATTAAATGTATTATTATTATTTAATGTATTATTTGGTTATTCGGTTATGGAAGGCCCCGGTATCACTGCAAACGAATTAAAATCCATAATTGCTCAACCGCCCGTGCCAGCGTAATCATCCGAATCACATCTCCCAAACAAAGAAAGGTAACTGTAGTCCCCATCATAGCAGTCTCAGCACACGCCAAAAGACATAAGGCGAAACCGCGCAGAAAGTGAACACAGCCAACTGTTCCCTGTCATACGATATTACCATTCATCGAAAGCAATTGGAATATCGAAACATGATCAAAATGGATGAGACACACAGCTCATGGCGTGGACAGAGCACTTAACTCAGTAGCTCCTGCAACAAGACGGACTTGGAATATGAGGAAACTGCAACAAGGAACACTTTTCAGACATAGCCTTCAATTGTTCCTGCCGCCTATCCACCATATACTGGAAATTCACGTCCTCATGAAAATGATGATCGTCATATTTTTAAAAAAATGTATAGCGCTTGATGATGTTAGGCCATCGTTCATCGTTGCTGACTCCAAATCTGAACATATAGACACATAGTTAGTCGTCAGATTATCCCCGTGGCACATCAAACAACCGTCAACAGACGTTTCTTGTCAAACCGTAAGATTAGCGTACAGCCGGTCTAGAGTCTAGGGTTATACCATGAACCATTACGATGACGTAGCACACACAAAAATTTGTACACACAATTTAGCTCCCTTTCGATTTCTGATTACTCTAGTAAAAGCAGCCTAAGACGAACAAAACACTGTGAAAATTCCGTAAAGAGATAAAACTGCGACTGACGAAGTAGTTTACATTGATAAGTAACATGGATATAACTTGCGTCAAGGAATTCCAAATGATGTATTATTATTATTATTAAATGTATTATTATTATTATTATTTGTTAGATGACATTAGATACACTGCTGATAGAAATATTGCCTTCGACTTTTTGTAAGTTTGTCTTTCATGAAGGCAGAATAGTCGGAGACAGACTCTGTCAAATATCAAAGCTAAAACTGATCACATGACACGGTCACAAGTTACATATCCGTTTTGACTTCATGTACAGCACTCTTACTACTTGTGTATGTCTCCATGATCCAGCCATGACGCCTATTATATCGTTTAACGCTGAGTCAAGTGAATGAAGGAACTAATGATATGTGACGCATAACAAAGTTATCTTCCATTGGCATACGGTTTTTCTTTATCTCCACAAGCAAATATACACCAGTTATCTAGCACATTTAAATAATTCATAAACAGCACCCACTGTGACGATGAAAGACACCAAATAAGAAAAGCAAGTAAAAACAAATGATGATCACAAGAACGATATCAGACTCAAGCAGAGAAATAAATGTAGTTAGGTGCCAGAATGTTGCCATATATCAGAAACATTTTTTTTAAATACACAGTTACCACACAACATCAACTAAAGTTAAAACAATATACATAAGATATTAGCATGTTTAGCACATAGGTTCGTTAACCTGTTCGTATTATTCTGTTTCATAAAAGAAGTGGCTGAATAGATTACGAACCAGTTGCTGGATGCATGCCTCAGTTGTAAATGCTGAGAGCTGCCAGGAGTGACAGCCCAAATACAAAATATCTCACACCACTCGCATGCGTCTATAAATAAACTCTGGGGAATCCCAATTGATACGTTGGAGGGGCATATCGGTCCTGGCACGTAATCAAGAACAATGAAACAATAATTTATAACAATGAAACAATACTTTATAACAATGAAACAACACTTTATAACAATGAAACAACACTTTATAACAATGAAACAACACTTTATAACAATGAAACAACACTTTATAACAATGAAACAATACTTTATAACAATGAAACAACACTTTATAACAATGAAACAACACTTTATAACAATGAAACAATACTTTATAACAATGAAACAACACTTTATAACAATGAAACAACACATTATAACAATGAAACAACACATTATAACAATGAAACAACACATTATAACAATGAAACAACACATTATAACAATGAAACAACACTTTATAACAATGAAACAACACTTTATAAAAATGAAACAACACTTTATAACAATGAAACAACACTTTATAACAATGAAACAACACTTTATAACAATGAAACAACACTTTATAACAATGAAACAACACTTTATAACAATGAAACAACACTTTATAACAATGAAACAACACTTTATAACAATGAAACAACACATTATAACAATGAAACAACACTTTATAACAATGAAACAACACTTTATAACAATGAAACAACACTTTATAACAATGAAACAACAATTTATAACAATGAAACAACACTTTATAACAATGAAACAATAATTTATAACAATGAAACAATAATTAATAACAATGCAACAATAATTTATAACAATGAAACAATAATTTATAACAATGAAACAATAATTTATAACAATGAAACAATAATTTATAACAATGAAACAATAATTTATAACCAACACCAGTGTATGTAAGTTTACTAGTCTATTATAACAATACCAGTGTATGTAAGTTTACTAGTCTATTATAACAATACCTGTCCATGTAAGTTTACTAGTCTATTATAACAATAGCAGTGTGTTGAGCAGGGACTTCAAGACAGCCACAAGAGATTTCTACAAAGCAGTATACTTAAGTAGTAAGTTAAATAGTAAGCTACCAATAAGACAACAAAAACCACGCTAGAACTCACAAATACTGAACCCAACATCATGAAAGAGGAAATCGAAGAAGTAATCAAATGTGCACCAAGAAACAAAGCACCAGGAATAGATAACATACCAATAGAAATAATAGCAGCAGCAGGAGAAACAGGAATGCAATGGCTGCACAGAATATTTAATGCAACATGGCACCAACAACAAGCCCCAGAAGACTGGCAAAAGACAATCATCATACCAATATGGAAAAAGAAAGGTAGCAAAAGAGACTGCAATCAATATAGAGGTATATCTCTTCTCAGCCATGTAGGAAAGCTATACGCCAAAATCTTGGAAAAAAGGCTGAGACTAATAATAGAACTACAGTTAAGTGATTCTCAAATGGGGTTCCGAAAAAAACAGAGGATGTACCGATGCACTATTCACACTAAAACAGCTTGCAGAAAAAACGACAGAACACAACCAAAACTCATACATAGCCTTCATTGACCAGGAAAAAGCATTCGACAGAGGGAACAGAGAACAACTGTGGGAGATACTAACAACATACGGAGTAAGCCAACATCTAATCAACCTTATTAAAAGTCTCTACGTCAACAGCAGCTGCAGGATCAGGACAGCAGCAGGCTACACAGACCACTTCGAAGTTAGATCAGGTGTAAGACAGGGGTGCGTACTATCCCCCCTACTGTTTATTACATACATGGACCATATATGCAAGCTAGCCAATCCATCAGAGACAGAGGTGATCAACGAGCTTCTATTTGCAGACGATCAGGCACTAATACATGAAACAACAGAAGACCTACAAGAACACTTAAACAAACTCAACATCTCAGGCACAAAATACAACATGAAAATAAACAAAACAGAAGTCATGAATGTCGCAAAAATAAACAGAACATCAACATAGCTATAGAAGGCAGAAAACTAAAACAAGTAGAGGAATTAAAATACCTAGGAAGTCTAATGACAAACGATAATTCCCAAACAGCAGAGATAGAATCAAGATGCAACAAAGCTTGTCAAATCATCGGACAGTTATCACCACTATTATCCAACAAGAAAATAACTCTGGAGGCAAAACGAGCACTATACAATACAATCTTCATTCCAACGTTGTGCTACCAATGCCAGACCTGGACTCTAGATGCAAGAACAATAAGAAAAATAACCTCTACAGAGATGAAATGTGTTAGACGAATGACAGGAAACAGTCTGAGAGATAAGATCAGAAATGAAGAACTGAGAAAAAAGCTAGGAACAGCCCCCGGTATAGAATATATAAGGAAACAACAGATAAAATGGTTTGGCCACGTGACAAGGCAGAAAGAACAAAACACAACACAACGAGCCTTCAACAAACGTTGTGAGAACACCAGACCCAAGGGTCGACCACGTAAAAGATGGGTCGATGGAATATTAGAAGCACTAGGAAACCTAACAGCAGCAGAGGCGAACAGAAGAGCAAAAGACCTCAAATTATATATCCCCTCGACCTTGAAAGGCAGATGAGGAAGGAAAGAAGAAGAAGAAGAAGGAGTGTATGTAATCCTTGCTAGTCCATTATAACAATATCAGTGTATGTTGTGAGAACAACACTAACTTGTGACGACAATGTTATCTACGTAGGGAGGTCAAAAAGTAATGCACACCAATTTTTTTCTCGGAAACTATTCGGGCAAAATGTGTGAAATTTTCACAGATTGTAGCTGAACATCCCCTTTACACTACCTATTTTTCAACATAATCTCCGTCCAAGCGTATTGCCTTACGCCAACGCGAAACTAGGTCATGAATGCCTCGTTTGTACCAAGTTTTGTCCTGCTCGCGTAGCCTTTTTCTAACTGCACGGATCACACCCTCATTATTGTCAAAGTGTGTCCCACGCAGGAATTTTTTGAGTGGTCCAAACAGATGGAAATCTGAGGGAGCCAGATCAGGGCTGTAAGGAGGATGGGGCAGTACAGTCCAACCAAATTTGTTGATTGCTTCCCGTGTTACCAGACTTGTGTGAGGGCGTGCATTGTCATGTTGAAGCAACAAATCTGCAGATCGCTTATTAGGTCGAACTCTGTGGAACCGATTTTTGAGTTTTGTCAGTGTATTGATGTAAGCTGTCGAGTTGATTGTCTCACCTCTTGTCATTACATCAACAAGAATCACACCATCAATGTCCCAGAAGACAGTGATCATCACCTTTCCGGCTGATGGAGATGTTTTGAATTTTTTTCTTTTTGGTGACTGCGGATGATGCCATTCCATTGACTGCATTTTTGTTTCAGGCTCATAATAATGTGCCCACGTTTCGTCACCGGTAACAATTTTTGACAAAAACATTTCTCCTTCAACACCGAAACGCTCCAACAATTCAGAACAGAATGTTTTCCTTTGAACTCTGTGATCATTTGTTAGGCACCGAGGAACCCATCGAGCGCAAATCTTTGAATATCCGAGAGTTTTAAAAATTGCGATTGCACTTCCCTTGCTGACTGTAATCTGCAATGCCAATTGCTGACTAGTGATACGCCTATCCTTACGAATAATGGCATCAGCCCGGTTTAACATGTCTGTGCTGGTATTAGTTGTGGTGTAGACAATGTTAACTTGATGTGAGAACAACGCTAACTTGATGTGAGAACAACGCTAACTTGATGTGAGAACAACGCTAACTTGATGTGAGAACAATGCTAACTTGATGTGAGAACAACACTAACTTGTTACGACAATGTTATCTAGTTGTGGTGTAGACAATGTTAACTTGATGTGAGAACAACACTAACTTATGACGACAATGTTATCTAGTTGTGGTGTAGACAATGATAACTTGATGTGAGAACAAAGCTAACTTGATGTGAGAACAACGCTAACTTGATGTGAGAACAAAGCTAACTTGATGTGACAACAACACTAACTTGTGACGACAATGTTATCTAGTTGTGGTGTAGACAATGATAACTTGATGTGAGAACAACGCTAACTTGATGTGAGAACAAAGCTAAATTGATGTGAGAACAACGCTAACGTGATGTGACAACAACGCTAACTTGATGTGAGAACAACGCTAACTAGATGTGAGAACAAAGCTAACTTGATGTGAGAACAACGCTAACTTGATGTGAGAACAAAGCTAACTTGATGTGAGAACAAAGCTAAGCTTGATGTGAGAACAACGCTAACTTGATGTGAGAACAACGCTAACTTGATGTGAGAACAAAGCTAACTTGATGTGAGAACAACGCTAACTTGATGTGAGAACAAAGCTAACTTGATGTGAGAACAAAGCTAACTTGATGTGAGAACAACGCTAACTTGATGTGAGAACAAAGCTAACTTGATGTGAGAACAACGCTAACTTGATGTGAGAACAAAGCTAACTTGATGTGAGAACAACGCTAACTTTGTCACTCTCTCTCTCCCTCTCTCTGCGATCAAGACTCAATCTGAGTAGGATTCCAGACTCTCTCATGAAGGCAGCTGTCTGTTTAAGCGAATCGATTGCCCCATATAGTTTTTCTTCCAGGGAGGTGGGCGTGGACCACATTGCTCTTCTCAGGTCTGTGTACTGGGGGCAATCCTGTAGAACATGTTTTGTAGCATATTGTCCAGTGTACAATAAGATAACATAATAACCAATAATATTTATATATGGTGCAGAAACATGGGCAGTAGACAAGAAAACAGAACAGAGAATTGAAGCCTTTGAAATGTGGATATATGGAAGCATAGGTAGAATTGGATGGAAGGAAAATAAAACAAACGATGATGTCTTAAAACAACTAAAAATAAAAACTACTAAACACAATTCAAACAACACAAATGCGATTTTTGGGCCATGTTAAAAGACACAACAGCCTACTAAAAGTAATCCTGGAGGGGAAAATACAAGGTAAAAGAGGCAGAGGCAGACCAAGACTAACATGGACGAGTAACATCAAAAGATGGACAAATCAGCCTATCACAAACTGCACTATCAAAGCAAGAGTCAGAGCAGAATGGCGCTCCTTGGTTGCCAACCTTCGTTGCGGAGACGGCACTCGATGATGATGATGATGATGATGACAGTCGCATAGGCTGGTTGTACCTATTTTGAATTTGGTGAACATGTGATTTCTCATTCTATTGTGGCCAGTGCGTAGGCGAAGTATGATGACTTGATCCCTCCTTGATAGTTGGTGGTATCCGTCACTCTCGTTATACTTTGGGTGTTCTCGTTTCCATTTTTCATGGAACTGACCCTTGAGGATGGAATTGGCTTCATCATAACTGAGCGGATGGTTCTCTTGTGGTAATCTCCCTCCCTCTTTAGCTAATTTGTCTGCGCATTCGTTCCCGTGTATATTACCCTGTGATGGTATCCACTGAATGACTACTCTCTGGAAGTTATCGCATAGTTGGTCCAGGGTTGTTCTCAAGTCATCTAGTTCATTGTTCTTGGGGCTTTTTAGAGCTGATAATACTGACAGTGCATCAGTCAGAATCACCAGTTTATTGTGTATGTTATTTTTGTGTTGAGTAGCCAGTGTTGCAGCATCTCTGATGGCCTCAGTTTCTGCTTTAAAGTTGTTTGATAATTTTCCAGTAGCTATTGACTTGGTGATCTCGTCCTGATTATTCAGCGTCAAGAACACACCTCCCCCTCCATTTCTGGTGGCATTTGTAGCAGAGCCATCTGTGTATATGTGGGACCAAGAGTCCTGTGGGTAGGTATCGTGTATGTGTTTTTCTGCTACGTGTTTTCTTTCTGTGTCTGATTGGGTGCCTTTTTCATGATTCCTGTTATATTTTCCTGAAGTTCTGGTATTTTATGTTTCCCATGAGGAGACATATCAGATGGGCCCAAGGGTTTCGATATTGTTTGGGAAAGTACTGGGTCTCCAGTAGTTAGTTCATTGGCAATTGCAGCGAAGTTGCTCCTCTTTAGTCGTACAATTCCGGAACCAGATATTCTTTGTTACATGGGGTGGCTAAGGAGCCTTCTATATTTCTCCGCTTGTTGCTATACTTTAGTAACCCTTCTGTCATCTAAGGGTTGTAAACCTGTTACTGTTTCTAGAGTCTTGATAGGTGTAGATTTCATAGCATCAGTGATGATACGGGCAGCTTGGTTCTGTGTTCTGTTAATTTTGCTAAGGTGTGATTTGGAAGCCATAGCCCAGGCTGTGACTCCATACTCTAGAACTGGTCTGACTCTTCCTACGTATAGTCTTTTCAAAATATTGCTGTCTGCCCGTCAGTCCGTTCCAGCCAATTTCTTCATAATATTTGTTCGTTTTCTTGCTTCTTTTCCTTGCTCTGTCTATCTGATTTTTCCAAGTCATTCTGCGATCCATGGTGACGCCAAGATATGTTGGGTTTTGGTCAATAGGGAGTGTATGGTCTTTTATCTTCAAGTTTGCAGAGTGTGTTTCTTGATACGCTGAAAATTGTATATGTAGTTTTTTTTTCGTTGATTGCTAAGAACCAGGTGTTCGTCCATGTTTCAAGTTTACCTACGGCATCTTGCATCCTGGGTCCAGCCACCGACATACTTTCCTCGCGAGCCCATAGCGCCAGATCATCTGCGTATATTGCTGAGTGTATTCTGGGTGGAATATCCTTTACGATGTCATTTATGAACATTAAAAAGAGTGTTGGGGACAAGACTCCGCCTTGTCGAACACCTTGTTCGATAGAGACCTTTTTACTTATTTGACATTGAACTTGTACTCTGGCCGTTTTATCCTGCAGGTTGAGAGAGAGCCAATTGAATAAACGACCCTGGATGCCAAGTCTAAAAAGCTTATTCTTTAAACCCTCTCGCCAAACCCTATCAAAAGCCTTATCCATGTCGACACACACTGCCAGTGTGTGGTTCTTTTCTTGTAGAGCATCCTCCATTTCCTGTGCAATGTAGGTGACCAGGTCTTCAGTTGATCTGTGCTGACGAAAGCCACTTTGTTGTGGTACGATTTGTTATTTTCTCTCCAAATGCCACATAAGTCTTCTGTTAACCAGCATTTCCATGAGTTTACTAAGGCAGCTCAGTAGGCTAATTGGTCTGTAGCTACTTGGGTCTAGTGGGTCTTTTCCACACTTGAGGATGGGCACCATAATATCTTCTTTCCAGATTGCCGGCACATGACCTCTTTTCCAGCTAGCATTTATTATCCGTAGAAGCTGGCTCTTGGCTTTCTGTCCCAGATTTAGGAGCATTTCGTTGGAGATTCCATCTTTACCAGTGGAACTTTTGAGCTTCAATCCTTTGAGGGCAACATCTAATTCAGTTGGGGTAAAGATGGTCGTCTGATGCTCTTCTGGTGCTAAAGGCATGTGTTTTGCATCTTGGTTTTCCCGCCTTGCAGCTTTCTGTTTGTCTATTGGAATGTTTATTCTACTAATGTTTTTGTAAGTCTCTATAAGTAGATTTGCTGCCCTTTTGCATGTGAGGATGTTCTGATTGTGTGTTAAAAAAATTAGGAAGATACTATGCAATCTATTTTTGACAATAGAAACAAGAAAAAGAGTTCTTAAATGTTAATTAGAGCCAGTCTTAACATATGGATGCGAGTTATGGACAATAGGACAAAAGACAAGAAATCACTAGAGTCTGTAGAAATGTGGTTTTACAGAAGAATGTTGAGAATACCATGGGCAGCTAAGAAGAGTAATGAAGAGGTTCTGAGAGATGTCAAAGCAAAAAGACAGCTAATTTCCAATATTAGGAAGAGACCATCATCATTTTTTAGCCATGAAATGAGAAGAGAACAACTTGAATATATTGTAACAACTGGAAAAATTGAGGGATGAAGAGATAGAGTGAAGCAAAGAGAAAAAATAACAGACAGCTTAAGAGAATGGCTTGGCAAAAATTCAACAACAGAAATGATAAATAGCTGCCGAGATCGAAAGTTGTGGAGAGACATGATCACCTACGCCACTAGGCCCGGTACTTGATGATGATGATGATGTGGAATTATAATGACCCCGTCGCATTTACAACAACTCAGCAACACATTTACAACAACTCAGCAACACATTTACAACAACTCAACAACACATTTACAACAACTCAGCAACACATTTACAACAACTCAGCAACACATTTACAACAACTCAGCAACACATTTACAACAACTCAGCAACACATTTACAACAACTCAGCAACACATTTACAACAACTCAGCAACACATTTACAACAACTCAGCAACACATTTACATCCCCTACATGTCGTTATTGCGGTCTCCCAACAGGAATTTGGTGAGTAATGGCAAGATAATGTGGACACAGTGAGAGCAACCACAGCCACAGCCACAGCCAGAGCCACAGCCACAGCCAGAGACACAAGTAGATGAAGAGATACCGGGAAGACGATGGCGCTGGACAGGACACATACTACGGAAGCCAAATGAGAGTATTACACAACAGGCCCTTTTTTGGAGCCCCAAAGGAAAAAGACAAAGAGGAAAAACCAAGGTATTCTTGGAGAAGACAGATCGAAGCAGAGATGACGATAATAGGGTAGATATGGAATGATCTTAAAAGAATGGGAAGAAACAGAACGACTTGGAAAGTGTTTGTTGAAGACCTATGCTCCACAGGGAGCTGAAAGTGTTTGTTGAAGACCTATGCTCCACAGGGAGCTGAAAGTGTTTGTTGAAGACCTATGCTCCACAGGGAGCTGAATGTGGTTGTTGAAGACCTATGCTCCACAGGGAGCTGAAAGTGTTTGTTGAAGACATGTGCTCCACATGGAGCTGAAAGTGTTTGTTGAAGACCTATGTTCCACAGGGAGCTGAAAGTGTTTGTTGAAGACCTATGCTCCACAGGAAGCTGAAAGTATATGTTGAAGACCTATGTTCCACAGGGAGCTGAAAGTGTTTGTTGAAGACCTATGCTCCACAGGAAGCTGAAAGTATATGTTGAAGACCGATGCTCCACAGGGAGCTGAAAGTGTTTGTTGAAGACCTATGCTCCACAGGAAGCTGAAAGTATATGTTGAAGACCTATGCTCCACAGGGAGCTGAAAGTGTTTGTTGAAGACCTATGCTCCACAGGAAGCTGAATGTGGTTGTTGAAGACCTATGCTCCACAGGGAGCTGAAAGTGTTTGCTGAAGACCTATGCTCCACAGGGAGCTGAAAGTGTTTATTGAAGACCTATGTTCCACAGGGAGCTGAAAGTATATGTTGAAGACCTATGTTCCACAGGGAGCTGAAAGTGTTTGTTGAAGACCTATGTTTCACAGGGAGCTGAAAGTGTTTGTTGAAGACCTATGTTCCACAGGGAGCTGAAAGTGTTTTTGAAGACCTATGTTCCACAGGGAGCTGAAAGTGTTTGTTGAAGACCTATGTTTCACAAGGAGCTGAAAGTTTTTGTTGAAGACCTCTGTTTCACAGGAGCTGAAAGTGTTTGTTGAAGACCAGTGCTCCACAGGGAGCTGAAAGTGTTTGTTGAAGATCTATGCTCCACAGGGAGCTGAAAGTGTTTGTTGAAGATCTATGCTCCACAGGGAGCTGAAAGTGTTTGTTGAAGACCTATGTTTCACAGGGAGCTGAAAGCGTTTGTTGAAGATCTATGCTCCACAGGGAGCTGAAAGTGTTTGTTGAAGATCTATGCTCCACAGGGAGCTGAAAGTGTTTGTTGAAGACCTATGTTTCACAGGGAGCTGAAAGTGTTTGTTGAAGACCTGTGCTCCACAGGGAGCTGAAAGTGTTTGTTGAAGACCTATGCTCCACAGTGAGCTGAAAGTGTTTGTTGAAGACCTATGCTCCACAGGGAGCTGAAAGTGTTTGTTGAAGACCTATGCTCCACAGGGAGCTGAAAGTGTTTGTTGAAGACCTATGCTCCACAGTGAGCTGAAAGTGTTTGTTGAAGACCTATGCTCCACAGGGAACTGAAAGTGTTTGTTGATGACATATGCTCCACAGGGAGCTGAAAGTGTTTGTTGAAGACCTATGCTCCACAGGGAGCTGAAAGTGTTTGTTGAAGACCTATGCTCCACAGGGAGCTGAAAGTGTTT
>JAVIAB010000024.1:78038163-78225663 GCA_032433765.1 Megaustenia siamemsis | reverse complement strand
TACAGGGTTTGTCTTTTATCGTGCATGTGCATTCAGTAGGGGGAACTAACTCGGCTCTTTTCTAGAGTAGCATCACTATTACGAGGTGGTGAAGGATCTCGTTCAATTGTGGTTCACCAACAACGAGAGGCCAGCAGCCTACTAGAAGTCTCTTGATCTTTTCCAGAATGTTCACTGAGCTCATCGACAACGAATTCCATCTTCATGAGGTGACCATAGAAACAGAACATCCGGTCCGGCTAAGCCGAAGTCGGAATGCAAACCCAGGGCCAAACCTTCCCTCACCGTAGGAAGTAAAAAGCGCTATGATGAGGTCGAAGTGTTGAACTGAAAGTCGCAGACTTCGCTGTTTGCTGTACATCATGATGAGGTCGAAGTGTTGAACTGAAAGTCGCAGACTTCGCTGTTTGCTGTACATCATGATGAGGTCGAAGTGTTGAACTGAAAGTCGCAGGCTGCGCTGTTTGCTGTACATCATGATGAGGTCGAAGTGTTGAACTGAAAGTCGCAGGCTGCGCTGTTTGCTGTGCATCATGATCTGTCGTCGACATGTCATTAAACGGGAATGACCCTTTACTGAGTTTATCATGAAAATAAACTCAATGTTCCATTAATGATACATTTCAGGAGTGTCCTTTTGGCACATTCCATGATCGTGCTGTCGGCATATTCAAGGATTGTCATTTTAGTACATTCCAGGATTGTCCTTTTAGAATATTACAGGATTGTCCTATTAGCATATTACAGGATTGTCTCTTTAGCATATTACAGGATTGTCCCTTTAGCATATTACAGGATTGTCTTATTAGCATATTACAGGATTGTCCTATTAGCATATTACAGGATTGTCCCTTTAGCATATTACAGGATTGTCCCTTTAGCATATTACATGATTGTCCTATTAGCATATTACATGATTGTCCCTTTAGAATATTACAGGATTGTCCTATTAGCATATTACATAATTGTCCCTTTAGCATATTACAGGATTGTCCTACTAGCATATTACATGATTGTCCCTTTAGCATATTACAGGATTGTCCCTTTAGCATTTTATAGGATTATCCTTTCAGCACATTACAGGATTGTCCTGTTAGCATATTACAGGATTGTCCCTTTAGCATATTACAGGATTGTCCTTTTAGCATATTACAGGATTGTCGTGTTAGCATATTACAGGATTGTCCTTTTAGCATATTACCGGATTGTCCTAATTTGTAGATTTTACGACTGCTTTTAAGACTCTTAGCTCTAGTTTCTAAACACGACAACATCCCCTATGATCCTATTTTCTCCGACATTTTGACAAGCACCCCTCCCCACAATATTTCTTTAGCTGACCACTGTGTACCCCAACCATACTTTGCTTCATGGCTGTACACATGCTTGGACATCGCTATTCATTTATTTCATTTCACCATAGGACTTTCTGTCCTGGAGATTTTCTCTCCAAGTACTCTCTCTCTCTCTCTCTCTCTCTCTCTATATATATATATATATATATATATATATATATATATATATATATATATATATATATATATATATATACAATAAATATTAAATTGTATGGAGCTATTAAACATATAGAAAGACAAGACAACTACAACGTCTCGGCAAGAAGTCCTCATCAGGAGTAATAAACTATACAAATTAAACACATACACAACCAGAAAACACAACGCAGATAATAAAAATGGCGGAAAAAGACGGTGTCAGGATTTAGGCATAGTGCGGTTAAAGGCCCGCATTGTATTTAATGGTTGGTATGAGTGATATTTATGCTTGTCTGCTACCCTGAAAGTGTATTCTCCATCCAGGTATTTCGGAGTCCTCAAACAATATTTTAATTGCACCTGGACCGAGCAGCTACCAACACTCGTTCCTGCAACGATTATACTCTTCATTTACATTTGATGTTATAGGCTGAACTTTGATTCACATTTCGGGGAGGGGGGAGAAATCCCTCACGTTTCATGCATTGAATGTCCAGTGAGCCCTCCCTGACTTTCTGTCACTTGAGAAAATAGAAATGTCTCCTTGTTGCATCTTCTCAGCACTCTCTCATCACATTGTAAATGACACATCAGTCTTTTGTCACTCTCATGATCTAGTGTGTATTTCTTTCAGTCATTATGTTATATGTTGAATGTGCTGCACTCTCTCATATGGCTCTGTACAACATGAAACGTACACAAAACGTATCTTGTACTTCCGTTTATTTAAAAGAAAAACAAATAAAAAAACAAACTCAGCAGCTGGAGCTGTACACAAGAACACTCATGTCGTGAAGAAAGCCTCCTTCTTTGTTCTACGGATTCTTCTACGTTAAACATAAATTATTTTCTCTTATTCTCTTCCCCATTTCTTTTCATTTGAAATTCTCGTGTGTAATCTAACCTGCCATGACTGCCAGTTTATGTGTATGTGTATGTATATGTGTGTATGTATATGTGTATATATATATATATATATATATATATATATATATATATACGTCTTGAGCATGTAATTAGTTCCACGTCACACACAGATAATGATCTATCATATCCGTCCTCAAAATGTAAAATGCTAGAAGAAGCCACCGCAACCCCCTCTCCCACTATTTCTTGTCACACTCTCATCATCTCCTGCTCCACAGTTTGAGATCGTGTGTTCCATGATTAGCAAATGAAAAAAAAGACATCAATTTATTGCCTGACATTTCTGTTACAGAACTCTGCCTTCTGACATTCACATCCTTTGATGTCTGTCGACATTCACCTTAATCCCGCGCACACAAAATAAATATGTACCAGGAACAGCTTTCCGTTTGTAGATTTCTTGACGATTCTGCAAATATTTCTAAGTAAATGTCATAAAACAAAACTTCAGCTTTTAGATATAATTTTTTAACTATTCCTCTTTTGTCTCAATCCTCTCATCTTCTGCATGTCTCCATATCTATTTTAGTACAATAACCGGTGTCCTTTTATATGTTTCTCTAGTCTTGGTTCATAATACTTTATAACAAGACATCGATCATATATTTTTCATTTTTTTTCTTAATTATTTGAAAAACGTTTAAGACATGTATTTATGTGTGATTATGTGTATATTTTTGCATGGGTTCGTATATGTGCATACGTTTGTATGTGAGTGCATATAAATCAGACAGGAAATTATGCTCATTAAAGTGTGGGTGGTCTTCTAGAACATCATGCAGTTATGAATCACATAAAAGTTGTAGCACAACTCTTCTAGATGAAGTGTTCATGAACTAGGATTGTGCTCGCGAGAGATAAATCTGAAGCATGTTAGGAGACGGGGAGTGGGGGAGGGGGGGAAAGAGAGAGAGGGAAGTATATGTGGTTTTGGGTCGGTGAGATTGAGTGTGTGTGAGATTGGGTCGGTCAGGTTGAGTAGGTGTAACTTTGGGTCGGTTAGGTTGAGTGGGTGTAACTTTGGGTCGGTTAGGTTGAGTCGGTGAGAGTTTTGGTCAAGTCGGTGTGAGTTTTGGTCAGTTAGTTTGAGTCGCTGTGAGTTTTGGTCGATTAGTTCAAGTCGGTGTGAGTTTGAGTCGGTTAGGTCAAGTCGGTGTGAGTTTGAGTCGGTTAGGTCAAGTCGGTGTGAGTTTGAGTCGGTTAGGTCAAGTCGGTGTGAGTTTGAGTCGGTTAGGTCAAGTCGGTGTAAGTTTGAGTCGGTTAGGTCAAGTCGGTGTGAGTTTGAATCGGTTAGGTCAAGTCGGTGTGAGTTTGAGTCGGTTAGGTCAAGTCGGTGTGAGTTTGGATCGATTAGGTCTAGTCGCTGTGAGTTTGGATCGGTCAAATTTAAGTGAGTGCCAGTTTGGGTAGGTCAGATTGAGTGAATATGAGTTTGAAGAGACTTCAATGTAACAAATGCGTTACTGGATGTGACCCTGGTTGTTTTCCTCATTTTTTTGTTGCTGGTGAAATGTGTGACCTGTCCCAACAATGACGCAGACAAACGTTCAGAATGAGTTCAGTCTTGAGCCTGTGATCACATGCAAGTGTTGACGTCAACGTGTGTCTGTCACGACAAGTCTACGAGAGATAAGTTCCTGCCAGTTGTCACTAAAGTGCCGTCTTTACAGCTGGTTCAAGGTGTCAATGTATTTCACAGTCAAGAGGACATGCAACTTCCAAACTCGTACATGTTTACAGGACATGCAACTCTAAACTCGTACATGCATACAGGACATGCAACTTCCAAACTCGTACATGTTTATAGGATATGCAACTCTAAACTCGTACATGTTTACAGGATATGCAACTCTAAACTCGTACATGTTTACAGGACATGCAACTCTAAACTCGTACATGTTTACAGGATATGCAACTCTAAACTCGTACATGTTTACAGGACATGCAACTCTAAACTCGTACATGTTTACAGGACATGCAACTCTAAACTCGTACATGTTTACAGGATATGCAACTTTCACACTCTTAAATTTGAGGATATGAAACATTTATGCACGTACACGCATATAGGACATGCAACTTCCACACACCGACACGCTTGTGGAACATGCAACTTCTACACACCGACACGCTTGTGGAACATGCAACTTCCACACACCGACACACTTGTAGAACATGCAACTTCCACACACCGACACGCTTGTAGAACATGCAACTTCCACACACCGACACGCTTGTGGAACATGCAACTTCTACACACCGACACGCTTGTGGAACATGCAACTTCCACACACCGACACGCTTGTAGAACATGCAACTTCCACACACCGACACGCTTGTAGAACATGCAACTTCCACACACCGACACGCTTGTAGAACATGCAACTTCCACACACCGACACGCTTGTGGAACATGCAACTTCTACACACCGACACGCTTGTGGAACATGCAACTTCCACACACCGACACGCTTGTAGAACATGCAACTTCCACACACCGACACGCTTGTAGAACATGCAACTTCCACACACCGACACGCTTGTAGAACATGCAACTTTCACACACCGACACGCTTGTAGAACATGCAACTTCCACACACCGAAACGCTTGTAGAACAAGCAACTTCCTCACTGTGTCTTATGATATTGTGAATCGTGAAACTAGACCAAAAAGACTCAAAAATTGCACCAACGTCACGACATTAAAAATACGAAACAAAGAACAAAGAGCATCGATTGGTTGTTTGTTTTCTCATCTTTTTATCAAAACTAATGAGCACACGGATAAAAACATGACAACGATAACAAGAAATCAACAACTGGGTTTGACCATGAAATTGTAATGAACCACCTCATCTCATGTTTCTCAACTGACAGTCAAAATCTGAAAATTTAAGAGAAGTCAAACCAATGACGTGCTAAATAAGTTACTATTTCTTCTTTGTTTTAATCAAAATAATCATCAGAAACCCTGCCCCTAACCCAACCCCCTCCCAAAAAAAGAAAAGAAAAGAAACAACATGTTTATCACGATCCATATAACTGAGTGGTCAATTAGATCGCCTGTGTACCGACCAGTGTTAAATATATCTGTACATGCTTGTCCTCATTTGTGCAGCAAATGGGCGAAAGTGCCGCTAACAAAACAGAGCTATAGACCTCTATAGATTTACAAAGTGCCGCTAACAAAACAGAGCTATAGACCTCTATAGATTTACAAAGGCTTGCGGGCTGACAGGAAATTCCCAGAAAACCTCCAACTACAGTAACGTTTGCAGATTTGCGAGCAGGGTTGGTTTTGAGTAGAGTGACGTCAGCCGTCTACAGCTGATAGCGTCATGGCAGTTGGAGGGTTTCCGGGTTAACTTTCTGACCCACGTGCATTTGTAAACCTAGAGATGGCTATAAACAAAACACACAACAAAACGTGTCGCAGGAAACAAGCGCAACAAAAACATAACAAAACTTTCCACAGAAAACAGGTGCAACAAAACACACAACAAAACGTGTCGCAGGAAACAGGTGCAACAAAACTTGTCGCAGGAAACAAGCGCAACAAAAACATAACAAAACTTTCCACAGAATACAGGTGCAACAAAACACACAACAAAACTTTCCACAGAAAACAGGTGCAATAAAACACATAACAAAACGTATCGCAGAAATCAGGTGCAACAAAACACAAACACGCACAAAATAAAATTTGTCGTACAAGAAAACAATATATACTCACCATCCTACTTTAGACAATAGCAAAGTAGAAACGTGTTGAGAGAGTATCTTTCATTTACAAGAAATTGTAAACAATGAACGAGCCAGGAGCAGCACTGGGTGTAGCACACATGAGATCCACTCCAAACGACACAGAATAAAATGACTGGCCACAAGGGAGGCTTTTCAAACGTGATAACGAACTTATCCAGAGATCAAATGTGGAGCACACTTTGCAAAACGAAATGGCAAAACCGACTAGATCAAGTCTCCTGGGTAGGTTTTGTGTGAATTCGGATTAGGAAAGAAACTATTTTACAGGAGAGCAGCTGTACAACACAGGGAATGTGATCGATGTACAGATTTTCACAATTTGATAGAAGGAATAGGGAATTGATTGGTCTCGAGGCAAGTCGCTGGGCTCGAGATAGAGGTTGCGAGTTCAAATCCTGACTGTACCAGTTGATATGTATTTATGTTCTCTCTCTGAGGCAGCCACTCAATGTCGCAACACCGAGAGATAGATTCAAACGTCAATTACTTGTTGACGGAAAACATATGAGTACCTCCGAAGACGGAGTTTTCTGCCTGTACGGCGAGGGACCCGGCTGCCAGGAAGAAAACGGATTAACACGCACAATTTCGTTCGTAATCTCAAGAGGCTGCGCCAGAGGTGAGAGCTGGAAAACGCAAGAAAATAAAGAAAAAATAAACACTGTGCCGGCAGACACGGGCACGGCTGTTTGTTGTCAACGTAATCTGGTATTTGGAATGAGATTAAGTGCTGGGTACATTTGTGTGTGGTACGTCATCGTAATCTGGTATTTGGAATGAGATTAAGTGCTGGGTACATTTGTGTGTGGTACGTCATCGTAATCTGGTATTTGGAATGAGATTAAGTGCTGGGTACATGTGTGTGTGGTACGTCATCGTAATCTGGTATTTGGAATTAGATTAAGTGCTGGGTACATGTGTGTGTGGTACGTCATCGTAATCTGGTATTTGGAATGAGATTAAGTGCTGGGTACATTTGTGTGTGGTACGTCATCGTAATCTGGTATTTGGAATGAGATTAAGTGCTGGGTACATTTGTGTGTGGTACGTCATCGTAATCTGGTATTTGGAATGAGATTAAGTGCTGGGTACATTTTTGTGTGGTACGTCAACGCAATCTGGTATTTGGAATGAGATTAAGTGTTGGGTACATTTGTATGTGGTACGTCATCGTAATCTGGTATTTGGAATGAGATTAAGTGCTGGGTACATGTGTGTGTGGTACGTCATCGTAATCTGGTATTTGGAATGAGATTAAGTGTTGGGTACATTTGTGTGTGGTACGTCATCGTAATCTGGTATTTGGAATGAGATTAAGTGCCGGGTACATTTGTGTGTGGTACGTCATCGTAATCTGGTATTTGGAATGAGATTAAGTGCAGGGTACATTTTTGTGTGGTACGTCATCGTAATCTGGTATTTGGAATGAGATTAAGTGCCGGGTACATTTTTGTGTGGTACGTCATCGTAATCTGGTATTTGGAATGAGATTAAGTGCCGGGTACATTTTTGTGTGGTACGTCATCGTAATCTGGTATTTGGAATGAGATTAAGTGTTGGGTACATTTGTGTGTGGTGCGTCATCGTAATCTGGTATTTGGAATGAGATTAAGTGCTGGGTACATTTGTGTGTGGTACGTCATCGTAATCTGGTATTTGGAATGAGATTAAGTGCTGGGTACATTTGTGTGTGGTACGTCATCGTAATCTGGTATTTGAAATGAGATTAAGTGCTGTGTACATTTTGTGTGGTACGTCATCGTAATGGTTCCCTAAACCGGCCGTGCGCAAACCGTACGGTCTGCTGTTTGATGTGCGACGGGGATAATTTGACGACTGACTGTGTGTCTATATGATCGGAATTGGAGTCATCAACGATGGCCTAACATCATTTGGTGCTACGATGATCATCGTTTCAAGAGGACGTGACTTACCGGTATATGGGGATAGGCGGCAGGAACAATTGAAAGCTATGCATGAAAAGCGTTCCTTGTTGCAGTTTCCTCATATTACAAGTCGCATGGCTGTGTTAGTCACCTCTAGTGACTCGGGCAGACGGTGCTCGTTAACTTGGGAAGGGCAGACCATCTAAGGGCAGAATCCCCCTACAGAAAATATCATTTGCTGCCTTGCAGGATGATAGGGGACAATCAAAGGCTAAGGAAAGCAAACCTGAATAAAATGCTGGCTGAAATCGGATGCACTGGTCCTCAGGCGCAGAACACAGTGCAACGTTTTAACGGGTGTTCAGTCGAAGTGGATATGGCAGACTCTAACTGTGATGTTCTGTCTGTGGTGGCGATCAACACACTTAGCCTGACAGCTGAATTCATGTGAGAGTATGGGATCCTACTCTGACTGAGTCCAAATCGCAGACAGACAGACATTTGGTATTTTAGATCTAGTCTTGGAAATCGTGCGTCGGTTAATGAGAATGTAATGAGTCACATTCACCTCATTCTTCAAACTGATATTTGATGACAGTGGTTCCAACTTGTGACACCAGACACAACAGATACAAGTGTCAGCCAAAGTCAACATTTATATAAGGATGATGTTTTAATAGTTAAGGTTAGGAACAACAAGATAAAAGAATGGATAAATCGGAGAGTCTCGAGGGATGCCATAAAGGTAAAGTACGAGACTTGAATCGGCGTCTAAGAACGCCCATTTTCACCCATATGTGCTCGGTCGCCTATCCAGAAGTGTTCTGAGACTTCTGGATAGTGTCGCTTCAAGCATCGAGACTCACGATGCGAGGAAGCATTCCTCACCTTTCCAGAATACTTTTACCATGGTACCATTTTCTGCTACCGGCTGGGTAGAGCTGGGTATTTTCTTTTCCAACCTCGAGTGCAGCTCACACTGCTTCCAGCGAGAATCGAACACGGGTTGTCCGAACGTCGGTAACCTAGTCGATTAAATATTTTATATATATATATACATGTATATAATACGCCATATTCAATTTTAACTACAAAAGTTTTTAAGTTTTGAGACACATCCTCTTATTACTACATTGAATGTATATCTTTTATGAACTGTTGCAGGATACAGTCAGAACACTGTGAGATCGAGGTTGGTCATGTGAATTGGTTTATGATTTCACAAATTTACATTGCAGGGAGATCTTACAGTCTGTTGTTTGATCTGCGACGGGGATAATCCGACGACTGTGTTTCATATTTTAGGATTTGGAGTCAAAATGATGTCCTAACATCATCTAGCGCTATACATAAAAAAAAAATATTACAATCATCATTTTCAGGATGCCGTGAACTTCCGGTCAATATAGTGGATAGGTGGCAGGAAAAATTAAAGGTTATGTCTGAAAAGTGTCAACTTGTTGCAGGAGCTACTGAGTTAAGTGCTCTGTGGACATTGTGAGCTGTGCGTTTCATCTGTTTCGATATTCCGATTGTTTACGATGATTGACGATCTCGTATAATGGAGAACAGATGGCTGTGTTCACTTCCTGTGCGGTTTCGCCTTCTGTCTTTTGGCGTCTGCTGAGACTGCTATGATAGTGACTACAGCTACCTTACTTTGTTTTGGAGATGAGATAGTAATTCGGATGATTCCACTGGCACGAGCGTTCGAGCAATTATGGATTTTAATTCGTTTGCAGTGATACCAGGGCATTCCATAACCATAACAGTCAGAATGGTGGAAGAGAAGAGAGAGAGAGAGAGAGAGAGAGAGAGAGAGAGAGAGAGAGAGAGGAAGAGAGAAAGACCCCACGGTTGATTAGCCTTGGAGATTTAGCTTTTTGTTCCAGAGGCCCTTCAGACTGAGAGGTATAGTTTAAATTAAACCTAGATTACCATTAAGGGATATATTCTAGTAAAGACTACATTCTTGTTCAGTGTTTAATTTTTCTTGATATCAATTTAGACCAAAAGAACAGACAGCATTTCAAATTGGTAGGTCTCTACTTCGTACGTGCACACACATCTAGGTCATAGAATGATGGAGGGCAGCGGTAGCTAACCCCAACACCATCCATTTAAACAGCCCCAAAGGTCAAGCCATATTCAGCATGAGGACATTGATTGAAAAATACATAGAAGTAAACAAACCAATATATGCCTGCTTCATAGACAACACCAAAGCATTTGATAGAATACACCATAATCAACTTATAGACTGTCTAATAGATATAAATCTGGACGATACAGACATACGACTAATATGTAATTTGTACCTGGAGCAAACAGAAAAAAATAAAATATAACAAGGAGAACTCTACACCCATTGATATAAAAAGAGGAGTAAGACAAGGATGCATCCTATCACCAAGCTTGTTCAATCTATACCATGAGCAAATCTTTAAAAACATCTCAGAGATGACAGGCCTAAACATTAATGGGAAGATAATCAATAACCTAAGATATGCTGATGATACTGTTCTACTATAGTCCGTTCTGAAATTCATAACCACACTTGAATTAGCTTTACGTGATAACCGTTTGTTATTTTGCTTTCAACTTTTGCATGTAATCTTATAATATTGATGTCGTTATAGAAATATTTTTTGCTCTGAGAAATTTGATCTAGTTTAAAAGTTTTCTTCTTTAGGCTATATTAAATTCACCCTGTTCGAATTTGACACCATTTTAGGATATATACATTAATTTGGTGCGGTCGTTCACGTAAAATAGTTTGGCTATTGCAGAAACACTAAGTTCAGGAAAATCCCGTGCACAAAACTGAATTGTTATTGAACGACATGACGCACCACGGCCTTGGCATTAATTACCGAAGGGAAGGCGTATCTTTATTAATTTTGTGAAGACTCAGTAGACAATTTGTTGACTTTAAATACCAACATTTATATCTAAATTACAATGAGTTTGAAATGCAAATTTATAACTATGCAAAAGGTTACTGTTTTACTATATCAGCACTTCCTTAGGGAATTCAAGATGGGACAAAGTGCCTACTGCATCAAATACAAAAGAACAAATTAGGACATGGCTTGCGAATGAAAATGTCAAATTTGACGACACATATTTAAAACCCGAATTGTTACAACTTGTGAAGAATACGAATAAGAAAAAGGTGTACCATGTTGACAAAATCATTGAGAAATACGGCCACACTAATTGTAACCAATTGAATTCATGTTTGCAAATACACATAACGAACAACACCCACAATTAAGCACTATGTAGATACGCTTCTATAGTCCGTTCAGATTCGTTTGCCTAGACATTAATTTATTTTTTTCAAAAACTTATTGTTCATTTGCATTGATCTTTTGAAGTTAGGTTTAGAATACTAATGTCGCTATAAAAATATTTTTTTATCAAAGAAATGTGATCCAGTTTCAAAGATGCCTTATTTAACCTATATTAAAAAAAGTTAATCGATATTATAAACACCGGCGGGATTATGTAGATGCTTACATCTCACAGCTGATTCTTTAACATATAGGCATGACCTTCACGGCTGAATGCGCACCGTCCTAAAATAGTTATGTTTCCACTATAAATTTTTATAAAGAAATGTTACATATGAAATTTCCCGTTTAGCACAAAATGACATTTTAGCCGAAACCGGAAATTATGTGACGTCAAAATCACGGCCGTAGACTCGAGTTCGAGTCATAATTCAGAGGCAAATCTCAATATTTACAGAAAGGAGGCGGCACTATCCATATTATCTTCTGCAAGTCTATGTGAGAATGAATATAAAGGCAAAATATTTTACTGAGCATAACATTGTTATAAAGATTTATACAAGAACATGGCCATAGATGTTTGAGACTACCTCAATATCATGCACACTTAAATCCTATAGAACTAGTTTGGGCAAAAGTTAAAGGACACGTAGCATATACAAATAAAACTTTCAAATTATGCGATGTTGAGACACTTACAAATCAGGCTCTATCAAATATAAATAAAGACTACTGGGTAAAATGTGAGGATCATGTGTTACGACAAGAAGAGGAATATTGGAAAAAGGATGGTTTGTTGTTTGTTCAGCCGAAAGCAGTAATCGATCTATTTGACTCGTCTGATTCTGAATGATCATTACTCTGATTAAGTCTACAGATAAATAGTTTGATTTGCAAAATTTCCTAGTTGATTTGTTAAACAGTTTATTGTTCAAGACCACCCAAGCAATCAAAAATATGTTATAAGCAAACCAACAACCATTACTTTGAATGGAAGCCTGCTTGAGTCAGTACAGAAGTTCAGCTATCTTGGATCCACTATTACAGCCACACTTTCCTTAGATGAGGAACTAAATGTACGTATTTGAAAGGCAGCGACAACATTTGGGAAACTCACACCAAGAGCATGGAACTATATCAAATTGACTCTACGAACAAAAGTTCTATATATAATTTAAAATTTGTATACTTGCCACCAAGTAAAATTTTATGGACACGCCTATGGGTCATCGTTGCACTAGATTACTGTAAAACATTTTGATTAGGGTCAAAATAATAGTTACATGGGCAAAGATCAAAGGAATTCGCCGCTATAAGAAAACCGTTATAGCTAGACATCGAGTAACACATATGTTCTCGTGACATGGACATTTTAACACCGTATGCCAAAAATCATGTGAAATCATCAAGAACTTTTTGAATTATAAATCATAACATCTCGGCAAACGATTCTGAACGGACTATAACATTGTGTACATGACTGTGTTCTGTCGCATAAAACATGTTTGTTGCTGCTAACATTGTGTACATGACTGTGTTCTGTCGCATAAAACATGTTTGTTGCTGCTAACATTGTGTACAAAAACACCTAATTCCAACATCGCCTATCACAAGAAAGACAGGAAGTCCACGAACAACCTGCTAGCGCCATCACTTATTGTAACAGAAGAAAGTATCCAGACCGAGGCTGTGTCAAGTGGTTGATGCCCTTGAGAGCTGTGTGTGAAAATGTGCCATTAATGGCAGGGATAAGCAGGATAATTGAATCGGTAATTGATTAATTGTATCCATTGATGCTCAATGTGGAATATTGCGATCAAATTCGATAGATCGGCGCAGGAAGAGATCGTTTATTCGGTTTACGTTTATAGTTGATGAAAGCGTTGCAACATTAATGTGGACTGGGAAGGTTAATCCGTATCCGATAATGATAGGAAAGTCTACGAGAAATAATAAAACATGAGACAATCAGGCCGGAGGAATCATGATCAAAGAGATGTTTTAGTTGCATGACTTCTAGCAAAGTGGGATATGACTTCTAGAAAAGTGGGATATGACGAGTTCGCTCAGGCTAACTTTCATATATTTTGTTGTGCAATCTGATTCAACTAGATGGAAAGAAAATAAAACAAACAATGAAGTGTTAAAACAACTAAACATGACAAGAGATGTACTAAACACAATTTAAACGAGACAAATGAGTTTTTAAGGCATGTTAAAAGACACAACATTCTACTAAAAGTAATATTGAAAGGGAAAATACAAGGTAAAAGAGGCAGAGGCAGACCAAGACTAACATGGACGAGTAACATTAAAAGATAGACAAGTCAGCCTATGACAACCTGCAACAATCATGGCAAGAGAAAGGACGGAATGGCGCTCCACGGTAGCCAACCTTTGATGGGGAGACGGCACGCAATGATGATTATCATTTTGACTCATCATTTTATGTTTAGTGTGTACACTTTGTTATAACCGATGAAGACTTTCTCCGGAACGTTGTAGTTAGTCTTGTTTTTCTGTTAGTCTAGCTGCTCAACGGCATCTTACATTCATTTCCTCACAGATTTGTCTACCGGCCTCTTATGTATGCAGGTGATGATGTGTGACGCTCGCTCGTTTCATATTGCACATGAATTTACCAACGGATCATCGGTGTAAACAACTATACGTCTACTACAGTTACCTTCAACCGACGTGTTTAATATCTGCTGACACGTTGCATTCACCTTTACAAGTGCTCTGACTTAGATATAGGGATTGGTTCATTCAGTCTCCGTCTGTCATACTTCACTGTATTTGTCTCCGTCTGTCATACTTCACTGTATTTGTCTCCGTCTGTCATACTTCACTGTATTTGTCACCGTCTGTCATACTTCACTGTATTTGTCACCGTCTGTCATATTTCACTGAATTTGTCACCGTCTGTCATATTTCACTGAATTTGTCACCGTCTGTCATATTTCACTGAATTTGTCACCGTCTGCCATATTTCACTGAATTTGTCACCGTCTGTCATATTTCACTGAATTTGTCACCGTCTGTCATATTTCACTGAATTTGTCACCGTCTGTCATATTTCACTGAATTTGTCACCGTCTGTCATATTTCACTGAATTTGTCACCGTCTGTCATACTTCACTGTATTTGTCACCGTCTGTCATACTTCACTGTATTTGTCACCGTCTGTCATACTTCACTGTATTTGTCACCGTCTGTCTTACTTCACTGAATTAGACTCCGTCACTCATAGTTGAACATGGATTTTGCAGCGCCGCGAGGAAATGTTAATTTGTTTCTTTTCTTTCACCGTGTATTCTCTTTTTTTCTGTGAATCTGTTTGCTTCTTGCTTGAGTTGGAGATTTAGAGTGTTTTTAAAAAGATTGCGGTCTGATGTTATTTCTTCCCAGGCTGCAGGGTTTATGTTCAGAGTCTTCATGTCACGTTTGCACACATCTACAAACAGGAGTTTTAAACATCTTAATTCTTTTCCCATTTGCAAGTTGTCCATAATGTATATCTTTTGGTATGCGGCCATCTATCATTCGGTGTAAGTAGCCAAGTCAGCGTAACTACATTATTTGAGCAGCGTGTAGATGCTCGGGAGACCTGTGTGAACTAGGATCTCCACGTTTGTCACTTTGCCTTACCAGGTGTTACCAAGAATACGGCGTATTCCATCACATATGGAAAGCATTTCACACTCTCCAGTTTTGCATAAGTTGTCCATGATTCGCTGCCATACAGAAGGAAACTAATGATGTTGGTGTTGTAAACCTCGGTCTTTGGTTTAGTTATCAATTTCCTGTTTTGCCAGTCATTATTTCACCAACTCCAAAATGACCGAGACAAGTTGCCACGAACCGTTATCTGTACCACTTCTAGCATTGAAATCCCCTAGTAGAACAGTGTGGTCTTGTCCTGGTAAATATTGTATGACTTTTGTCAAATTTTCAAGGAAATTGTCTGCCGATTATGTACTTGTAAATGACACATAATGTCAAAACCTTTCTTCTATGACTCCAGTATCTTGTAGACATAATATTTTGGGCACAATTGTTATCACGCAAACTCTTAAGTCTAAAAATGAAGACTGACAAAGCAGCATGGCAATCTTTCACCTAAAATAAAATATGGATCTGGAAATGTGTACTCGCTACTGCTAGAGATCACATAAAGAAGCAAATATAATCGAGATCACATTATCACACAATATTTATTTATCTATATCACATAAAGAGGCTAGATCTGCCGTGTATATCGCGCTCATTATATAATCTAGCAAAGATCACACAAAGATCTCGGATCTGTGAACCTAGATCATAGAGTAACCAAATTCAGGACAAGATCTTTAAGACGAAGTTTCGATAAAACGATATGTACAACAGTCTTTAACACAGACACAACACAGACACAACACAGACACAACACAATCATTGACCTACCTGGTGTTGTGTGTACTTCCGCTCTTACTTGGAGGTCAAGGACATAATATGTAAAGGCTATCCGGAAGGTTATCCTCAAAGTGTAATTGCAAGCTGCAATGAAAATGTTAACAATGGTTAACATTGCGTTGACAGAGCTTGCTCAAGGACAAGACAGACTACTGTTTATACACTGCCTATTACATAATACAAGTTAATGAATTTATTCTGAAGCTTACTTAATGGTGCTCATGGTGCCAGAGATATGGATTAAAGACGATGCTGTCTTGCTTGATGTGGCTGTAGTAGAGATGTTGGACACAGAAATATGGCATCATGATCATTCAAGTGGGTGGTAGAAAGTGTACACATGTGTCGTTCTCAAAGGTAGCATTGACGCTAGTTCGAATATTTGTAGAGTCCCATAACATGGACGCTAGTTCGAATATTTGTAGAGTCCCATAACATGGACGCTAGTTCGAATATTTGTAGAGTCCCATAACATGGACGCTAGTTGGAATATTTGTAGAGTCCCATAACATGGACGCTAGTTGGAATATTTGTAGAGTCCCATAACATGGACGCTAGTTCGAATATCTGTAGAGTGCCATAACATGGACGCTAGTTGGAATATTTGTAGAGTCCCATAACATGGACGCTAGTTCGAATATCTGTAGAGTCCCATAACATGGACGCTAGTTCGAATATCTGTAGAGTGCCATAACATGGACGCTAGTTGGAATATTTGTAGAGTCCCATAACATGGACGCTAGTTCGAATATCTGTAGAGTGCCATAACATGGACGCTAGTTCGAATATCTGTAGAGTGCCATAACATGGACGCTAGTTCGAATATTTGTAGAGTCCCATAACATGGACGCTAGTTGGAATATTTGTAGAGTCCCATAACATGGACGCTAGTTCGAATATTTGTAGAGTGCCATAACATGGACGCTAGTTCGAATATCTGTAGAGTGCCATAACATGGACGCTAGTTCGAATATCTGTAGAGTGCCATAACATGGACGCTAGTTCGAATATTTGTAGAGTCCCATAACATGGACGCTAGTTGGAATATTTGTAGAGTCCCATAACATGGACGCTAGTTCGAATATTTGTAGAGTGCCATAACATGGACGCTAGTTCGAATATCTGTAGAGTGCCATAACATGGACGCTAGTTCGAATATCTGTAGAGTGCCATAACATGGACGCTAGTTCGAATATCTGTAGAGTGCCATAACATGGACGCTAGTTCGAATATCTGTAGAGTGCCATAACATGGACGCTAGTTCGAATATTTGTAGAGTCCCATAACATGGACGCTAGTTGGAATATTTGTAGAGTCCCATAACATGGACGCTAGTTCGAATATTTGTAGAGTGCCATAACATGGACGCTAGTTCGAATATCTGTAGAGTGCCATAACATGGACGCTAGTTCGAATATCTGTAGAGTGCCATAACATGGACGCTAGTTCGAATATCTGTAGAGTGCCATAACATGGACGCTAGTTCGAATATCTGTAGAGTGCCATAACATGGACGCTAGTTCGAATATCTGTAGAGTTAAACAAAAGAAACATGCGATTTGTGGGGCATGTTAAAAGACACAGCAGTCTACTGAAAGTAATATTGGAATGGAAAATACAAGGTAAAAGAAGCAGAGGCAGACCAAGACTAACATGGACGAGTAACATCAAAAGATGGAGAAGTCAACCTATGACAACCTGCACTATCAAAGAAAGAGACAGAACGAAATTGCGCTCCATGCGATCTAACCTTCCGTGTGGAGACGACACTCAATGAATGAAATGAGAATATGTGTGTAATGTGAGTCCTCAAGGCATTGCTGTCTGTATTGACCTGCATAAATAAAGTATATTTAAAACATGAAGGTAATTTAGCTGGAACTGATCGCTATAGCGAGTTGAAATGTTGGTCTCTTGTAGCAAGATTTTCTGCGCGCTGTACAAATCACATTGTCCCTAATCTGTTTGTCTCTGGCGTGGCAAGTCTTTCTTGGAAGTAAATGTTCCTTTATTATTGCTGTGTAGACTGTCGTGTATAAATGATGACATTGTCGACGACAGGGCATCACTTGTCTATCAAGCTTGTCAGTTTGACGTCATAAGCGTGACAGTTAAACCAAGCATTCTTTTATTGCATTATTACAATGGGTCTGGTTCATTCTTGGGATGAATGGCAATTAAATAGTGAACAATACAGTCGACTCTTCTACTACTACTGCTGAAGCTAGCACTACTACTGCTGCTGCTACTACTACTGCTACTGCTGTTGCTATTGTTAGTACCACTGCTTCTACTACTGCTACTGCTGCTGTTGTTAGTACTACTACTGCTGCTGCTACTACTACTGTTGCTGTTGTTAGTACTACTACTGCTACTGCTACCACTACTACTATTGTTGCTGTTGTTAGCACTACTACTGCTACTGCTACCACTACTACTACTGTTGCTGTTGTTAGTACTACTACTGCTACTGCTATCACTACTACTATTGTTGCTGTTGTTAGCACTACTACTGCTGCTACTACTACTACTGATGCTACTACTACTACTGTAGCTGTTGTTAGTACTACTACTACTACTGTTGCTGTTGTTAGTACTACTACTACTGCTGCCACTACTACTACTGTTGCTGTTGTTAGTACTACTACTACTACTGATGCTACTACTACTACTGTAGCTGTTGTTAGTACTACTACTACTACTGTTGCTGTTGTTAGTACTACTACTACTACTGCTGCCACTACTACTACTGTTGCTGTTGCTGTTGTTAGTACTACTAATACTACTGATGCTACTAATATTACTGTAGCTGTTGTTAGCACTACTACTGCTGCTACTACTACTGTAGCTGTTGTTATTACTACTACTGCTCCTACTACTACTACTACCGCTGCTGCTACTACTACTACTGTTGTTGTTAGTACTACTACTACGGCTACCACTACTACTACTGCTGCTGTTCTTAGTACTACTACTACTGCTGCTACTATTACTACTGCTGCTGTTGTTAGTACTACTACTACTACTGCTGTTGCAACTGCTACTACTATGCTGGTGCTACTACTGCAGCTACTACTACTGTTACTACTACTAATACTACTGCTACTACAACTGCAGCTACTATTGCTGCTACTACAACTGCTGCGGTTGCTACTGTTACTACTACAACTGCTGCTACTACTGCTACTACTACTACTATTGTTGCTGTTGTTAGCACTACTACTGCTACTGCTACCACTACTACTACTGTTGCTGTTGTTAGTACTACTACTGCTACTGCTATCACTACTACTATTGTTGCTGTTGTTAGCACTACTACTGCTGCTACTACTACTACTGATGCTACTACTACTACTGTAGCTGTTGTTAGTACTACTACTACTACTGTTGCTGTTGTTAGTACTACTACTACTGCTGCCACTACTACTACTGTTGCTGTTGTTAGTACTACTACTACTACTGATGCTACTACTACTACTGTAGCTGTTGTTAGTACTACTACTACTACTGTTGCTGTTGTTAGTACTACTACTACTACTGCTGCCACTACTACTACTGTTGCTGTTGCTGTTGTTAGTACTACTAATACTACTGATGCTACTAATATTACTGTAGCTGTTGTTAGCACTACTACTGCTGCTACTACTACTGTAGCTGTTGTTATTACTACTACTGCTCCTACTACTACTACTACCGCTGCTGCTACTACTACTACTGTTGTTGTTAGTACTACTACTACGGCTACCACTACTACTACTGCTGCTGTTCTTAGTACTACTACTACTGCTGCTACTATTACTACTGCTGCTGTTGTTAGTACTACTACTACTACTGCTGTTGCAACTGCTACTACTATGCTGGTGCTACTACTGCAGCTACTACTACTGTTACTACTACTAATACTACTGCTACTACAACTGCAGCTACTATTGCTGCTACTACAACTGCTGCGGTTGCTACTGTTACTACTACAACTGCTGCTACTACTGCTACTACTACTGTTACTACTACTGCTGCTGCTATTACTACTATTACTACTACTAATACTACTGCTACTACTATTGCTGCTACTTCAACCGTTTCTGTTGCTACTGCTACAATTACTATTGCTACTACTGCCACTACTGCTACTGTTGCTACTACTGATGCTGCTACTACTGCCACTACTGCTACCACTTCTTCTACTACTACTGCTAATACTACTATTGCTACTACTGCTGTTGCTACTACAAGCACTGCTGCTGTTGTTACTGCTACTACTGCTGCTGCAACTACTGCTACCACTACTACAGCTGCTGTTACTTCTACTGCAGCTGTTACAACTACTGCTGCTGCTACTACCTCTACTACCACTACACTAACAACATTGACACTCAATAAAGGCCTGCACAGAAAGTGTGAAGAAAGCTGTCATCTGCGTACACTCAACAACATATTCGATATATGGTGTTATCAAGTACGTGAGCTGTCTACCTACATAAAGCACTCAAACTTCACTTACTTGTCACTAAGCTACGTTTATAAATCATAGCTGGTCAAGTCAGAATATTCAAATCTCTTAATCTGCCACAGCTGCTCGTTTTAAATGAAAAAAGTGACATTCAATGATAATTCTATACATTGTTATCATTCATTTGTTGATCACGCTGATATGATTCTACTACATTTACCACAGTTTTAAAGTGAACAGTTCAGGGGGGTGGTTCCAAGTCATGAGTTCATCCACTCATATCCTCAATCCAACATCACACATCCACCCATCTCCTAAATCCAACATCACACATTCACGCATCTCCTCAATCCATTATCACATATCCACTCATCTCCTCAATCCATTATCACACATCCACTCATCTCCTCAATCCATTATCACACATCCACTCATCTAATCAATCCATTATCACACATCCACTCATGTCCTCAATCCATCATCACACATCCACGCATCGCCTCAATCCATTATCACACATCCACTCATCTCCTAAATCCATTATCACACATCCACTCATCTCTTCAATCCATTATCACACATACACGCATCTCCTCAATCCAACATCACACATTCACGCATCTCCTCAATCCATTTTTACACATCCATGCATCTCCTCAGTCCATTATCACACATCCACTCATCTCCTCAATCCATCATCACTCATCTCCTAAATCCATCATCACACATCCACACAACTCCTGAATCCATTATCACACATCCACACAACTCCTCAATCCATTATCACACATCCACTCATCTCCTCAATCCATTATCACACATCCACCCGTCTCCCCAATCCACCATCACACATCGACCTATCTCCCCAATACACTATCACACATCCACTCGTCTCTCCAATCCACTTTCACACATCCGCTCATCTCCTCAATCCATTATTACACATCCACCCGTCTTCCCAATCCACTATCACCATTCCACCTGTCTCCTCAATCCATCATCACACATCCACTCATCTCCTCAAACCATTATTACACATCCACCTGTCTCCCCAATCCACCAACACACAATGGATGGATCGATGGGAGGATGGATGGATCGATGGATGGATGGGCGGATGAGTGGATCGATGGATGGATGGAGGGATGGATTTATGGACTCATCTCCTCAATCCATCATCACACATCCAACTGTCTCCCCAATCCACCTTCACACATCCACTCATCTCCTCAATCCATCATCACACATCCAACTGTCTCCCCAATCCACCTTCACACATCCACTCATCTCCTCAATCCATCATCACACACCCACCTGTCTCCCCTGTCCACCATCACACATCCACCTGTCTCCTCAATCCACCATCACACATCCACCCTTGTTGTATCATTCTCCATGCTGGTAACTCCAAGTTTGGAAGTCCTATAACATCATCCGCTGTCATTAACTACATCGCTGCCAACTCAAATCTTCATCAAAGAAACGAGTCAGGCGTCTATACCCGACTTTCTTCCCTAATTGTCTTTCACATGCAGGATATGGCTGTAACGTTGGAGTGTTCGTAGATTCCCATATTTTTTATAGCTAATCCATTCACAATAAAACAGGTAAAGAGGAACAGGCAACTAACACGGTGGAGGAAATACTTGGAGCCAAATGATAGCCTAAACGCGAGAAGATGACATCTGATAATAATAGTATGATGTTGGGTACACGTGAGAACATGACATCTGATATTGGTAGTGTAATACACGTGAGAACATGACATCTGATAATAATAGTATAATGTTGGGTACTCAAAATTAAGACTCAAAATGTATGCACATTCCGTTAAATGATTTAACATGAAGAAAAGAAGTCAAAGTTTCAGGATGTGTGAAATCAAAGGAAAGAAATATAATAATGGGACAAGAGAAGACAATGGAAAGATGGACAGAATATATTAGTCAACTCTATGATGATGAAAGACCAGAATTAAACAATTCAAACAAAGCCACAGGACCACCAATAATGTAGAGTGAAGTGGAGGACGCAATTCAACACATGAAAAGAGGCAAAGCTCCAGGTCCTGACAATATAACAATCGAAGAGATAAATGCATTAGGAAAGCTGGGAGTACAAGTCATAACAAAACTACTCAATGACATATATAACACTGGACACATACCCGAAGATCTACTAAAATCTATCTTTGTAGCCATACCGAAGAAGTCAGGAGCCACTGATTGTGAAGACCATCGCACTATTAGTCTCATGAACCATATGACTAAAATATTACTAAGAATAATCATGAGACGTGTAAGGAACAAAATAAAACCAGAAATAAGTGAGGAACAATGTGGATTTGTGGAAGGAAAGGGCACCAATAATGCAATACACATCTTAAGAACATTTATAGAAAGATCTATAGAGGTAAAGAAAGATCTATATATGTGCTTTATAGACTACACGAAAACATTTGACAAAGTAAAGCATGTGGAAATAATCAATATGCTGGAGAAATTAAACATTGATGGCAAGAATCTGCGAATCATAAAAAACATGTACTGGCAACAAACAGCAGCTATACGAATTAACAACCAAACATGACAATTCCAATATATAAAACAAGGAGTCAGACAAGGCTGTGTTCTGTCACCGGATTTGTTTTCACTTTACAGCGAATATATTATGAGATCAATTGTAGACAAAAAAGGAATTGAAGTCAACGGTCACAACATAAATAATTTGCGATATGCGTATGACACAGTCTTAATAGCAGAGACAGAGAATGAACTACAAGAAATGATAGACATAATAGTAAAAGAAAGCAACAAGAAAGGTCTCAGTCTGAATAGTAAGAAAACAGAAGTAATGGTTATATCGAAGAAACAATCACCACCATCATGCAGTATAAAAATAAACGAGACAAATCTGAAACAAGTGCAACGTTTCAAATACTTGGGCACAATATTAACATCAGATGGGAGATGCACCACAGAAATAAAAAGCAGAATAGCTCAGGCCAAAATGGCATTTCAGAAAATGAAAAATATCTTATGCAACAAATCTATGTCAATAAAAATGTGAAAGAGGGTTCATCGGTGCTAAATAGAACCAATTCTGACCTATGGAAGCGAATAATGGACAGTAGACAAACAAATGAAAAGACGATTAGAGGCCACAGAGATGGGATTTCTCAGAAGAATGTTGAAAGTTCCCTGGACAGCTAAAAAGACCAATGAGGAAGTCCTCAAAGAGGCCAACACAAAAAGGGAGCTCTTAAAAAACATCAGAAAGAAGCAATCAACATTTTTCGGGCACATCATGAGAAGAGGAAAGTTGGAATACTTGGTTACAACTGGCAAAATAAAAGGAAAGAGAGATCGCGGGCGACAAAGAGAGAAAATACTGGATAGCTTGGTGTCATGGCATGGAAAACAGTCAACAACAGAACTGATACGATGCACTGTAGATAGAAGATTGTGGAGGGACATGATCACCTACGCCAACCAGTATGGCACATGATGAGTACATGTGAGGACATGACATCTGATAATAATAGTATGGTGTTGGGTACATGTGAGGACATGACATCTCATAATAATAGTATGATGTTGAGTACACGTGAGGACATGACATCTGATAATAATAGTATAATGTTCATCACATTTCTATTTCCTACTGGCCATTGACTGTCAAAGTCGCATGTTCATGTCACGTGGTGTTATACCATCCCCTTGTTATCCGCTTCCCTGGACTGTTCTTGCCAGTCCCTCCTCGCCAGACCGCGAGAGCAACATAACAACATCTGACACGTGACACGAGTTACATAAAATGTACATCACCACACTTGTGTTTCCGTCGCACATTTAAAAAATGCCTGGTGGCATATACACGATGCCCACAAATGTCTGCCAGCTTAGATCACGACTTTCTGCTAGCAAAACAATCAGACATCGTTAAGTCAATCTTCAAGTCACACTTTATTTCCCTCAACAAATGCCCTCTTCCAGCACTGGTATACAATTCTAGATTTATTTTGTTCTAAAGTCTCCCACTCACTGACTTTCACTGCTTACATTTCCCATATCAGAGGCACACAGCACATAATAATTTGGTTTTATCAATTTTTGACAATGTCTACGGGAACTCCATCTTTCCATGAAACCAGACACATTTGCGGCAGTCCTAGCTTTCAATTGCTCATAAAATATGCATCACGGGACCGTTACAATTGGGAAAGTTGACCAAACTCGTTCGAGTTTCTTCCTATTGACAGAAGGATTGGGTAATACCATGAAATATTTACTATGTACTAAAGCATTTGACAAAGTAAAGCACCAAGAAATAAACACAATTCTAGAAAGCATAAACGTAGACAGCAAAGATCTAAGAATAATAAAGAACATGTACTGGCAACAAACAGCGGCCATAAGAACTGGAAACCAATTGGGAATGTTTCAACAAATAAAACAGGGTGTTAGACAAGGTTGTGTGCTATCACCAGATTTGTTTAATATTTATAGAGAGATTATTTTAAGATCCATAAAAGGGGCATGTCTGGAATAACAATCGGAGGTCATAATATAAATAATCTAAGGTATGCTGATGATACAGTCTTAATCGCTAAGAATGAAAATGAGTTACAAGGAATGTTAGACATTATAGCGAAAGAAAGCAAAAATAAAGGACCCAGCCTTATTAGCAAAGACAGAAGTAATGGTAACAACAAAGAAAAAAAACATCACCTAAGTGCAAAATAAAGACAAGTATTAAAACAGGTAAGTGAATTTAAATATTTTCGAACTTTGTTAACCTCTGACGGAAGATGTACAAAAGAGGTGAGATGCAGAATGGCTTAGGCAAAAGAAGCTTTCCAAAAAATGAGGAAGATACTATGCAATCCATTTTTGACAATAGAAACAAGAAAAAGAGTTCTTAACTGTTATATAGAGCCAGTATTAACCTATGGATGTGAATCATGGACATTAGGACAACAGACAAGGAAATCACTGGAGTCTGTAGAAATGTGGTTTTACAGAAGAATGTTGAAAATACCATGGACATCTATGAAGAGTAATGAAAACGTTCTGAAAGAGGCCAAAGCAAAACAAGAGAGCTAATTTCCAATATTAGGAAGAAACAATCATCATTTTTTGGCCATGTAACGAGAAGAGAACAGCTGGAATATATTGTAACAACTGGGAAAATTGAGTGACGAAGAGATAGAGGGAAACAAAGAGAAAAAAATAATAGACAGCTTAAGAGAATGGATAGGCAGAAGGTCAACAACAGAAATGATAAATAACTGTCGTGATAGAAAGTTGTGAAGAGACATGATCACCTACTCAAGCAGGCCGGATGCTTGATGATGATGATGATGTACTAAATGTAGATAGGAAAGAAATGAGGATTATTAAATATATATATTGGAAATAAGAAGCTGCTAGAATTGACAACAAACATGGAGAATATCAAAAAGACAAGGAGTGCAACAGGTGTATGTATTGACACCAGTTTTTTGTTGCTTTATACAACAACAATATTTTAGAACAATTGCGAACAAGCCTGACATTAAAGTGGAGAAAGGAATAACCTCAGGTGTGCTGAAGGTATGATATCGACAGCAGGTAACTTACCAAATCTATGAGATGAAATTGTGACAGAAAGTGAACAAAAAGGCCTGAACTTCATTAGCAAAGGACAGAAACTATGATGATATCAAAGAAAAGGAATACACAAGGATTTTTAGTGTAGAACTAATTAGCAATTTACTGAAACAAGTGAGAATATTCAAATTCCTGGGATTAATAATAACATGAGATGGCAGATGGATTGCAAAAATTAGAAGCAGAATAGGACAAGCAAAGACAGAATAGGACAAGCAAAGACAGAATCTCATCTAAAACATGCTATTAAACAAATCATTGTTAATTAATGTTAGAAAACGTGTCCCAAAGTGCTACATCCAACAAGTTTTGCTACATGGAAGCGAATCATGGGCGATAAGACGGCAAACAGAACATTAGAGGCAGCTGAGATGTGCTTTGTTAGAAGACTGCTACGAATTCCGTCGATTTTTTTTTTACTTGACTTAATCTCCTTGTTAGCCGTGAGCTATGAGCTCTTTACAGCTTAATGCCTCTCGCATGAAGGCGCAGGTCCTTCTCAGTTGTACAGCTGCAGAGTACAGTGTGTTATTGATGGATGGAAGTAGTGGGAGTAACATGCTCCGTCGGTTTTGTAAATGGGGACAATGTAGTAGCAGGTGATCTACTGTAATTCCGTGGATAGCAAACATTAATAAAGAATAATGTTTAAAACGAGCTGGAGAAATCAGAAATATCATCAAAATCATTATCAAGAGACATTCTACATTAACAGGGTATGTGAGACGAAAAGAAGGCATTAAGAATACTATAACAATGGGTAGAATGGACAGAAAGAAGAGCAGAGAAATCCAAAATAGTTTTTTAAAAAATATCCGAACAGCTTATCTAAATGGCATAATAAAAGATCATCTACTGAAATTATGATAAGCATGAAGGGCCGAGAATGTGGGTAGAGATGATTGCCCTACGCCAGCCGGCATGACACCTGATGATGATGATGATGATATAACATATTACACTATTATTGTCGGCATCTGTTAACAGTAGTAACATGTAATATCCCATGAACTTTACTTTTTATATCAGCGCTGTAAAACAAAACAACAAATGTAAAATGCTGAAAAATTGACTTTCAAATTAAATTAAAAAAATAAGCGGCGATTCATTTTGATTGTCCGGTTTCAACATTTGATTACGGTCTGTTGAGCGTAGCGATGCCATGTTTGCCAGATTGTTCATTCCTCAACGCTTCCATGTTTACCACATTGTTCGTTCCTCAACGCTTCCATGTTTACCACATTGTTCGTTCCTCAACGCTTCCATGTTTACCACATTGTTCGTTCCTCAACGCTTCCATGTTTACCACATTGTTCGTTCCTCAACGCTTCCATGTTTACCACATTGTTCGTTCCTCAACGCTTCCATGTTTACCACATTGTTCATTCCTCAACGCTTCCATGTTTACCACATTGTTCGTTCCTCAACGCTTCCATGTTTACCACATTGTTCGTTCCTCAACGCTTCCATGTTTACCACATTGTTCGTTCCTCAACGCTTCCATGTTTACCACATTGTTCGTTCTTCAACGCTTCCATGTTTGCCACATTGTTCGTTCCTCAACGCTTCCATGTTTACCACATTGTTCGTTCCTCAACGCTTCCATGTTTACCACATTGTTCGTTCTTCAACGCTTCCATGTTTGCCACATTGTTCGTTCCTCAACGCTTCCATGTTTACCACATTGTTCGTTCCTCAACGCTTCCATGTTTACCACATTGTTCGTTCCTCAACGCTTCCATGTTTACCACATTGTTCGTTCTTCAACGCTTCCATGTTTACCGCGCTGAGTCCAATATTCAGCTGAAGTTTCACATAGTTGGGGACGGTAATCACACCAGGGGACTGCCAATAAGTATTCATGCATGACGATATGATGTCACTGCAATGACAGCTAATGACGTTATGTATAATGTATGACGTGTAAAACTGCTGCAATGGCAGTTTATGACATTACACATCAGATATGGTGAGTGATGCTACTGCAATGACAACTTATGACATTATATATAGATATGACATGAGATTCTATTGCAATGACAACTTATGACATATATGTGATCCTATATCTCTACCATATAAAACGGAAAGGTGAAGCGCATGCGACCTGTGGTCACAATAGCAGGGTCGGAGACCCATAACTAACCAAGACCTTGTCTCGACTTCAAAGTTATTCTGCATGGAAAGAGCCTGACTGAAAGATCTCCATGTTCGCCTCAGTGGTGACGTCCCCTGATGTAGAAACGCAATAACTGCAGGCAGGTCAAGGTCCAACATCCACAGGAACTTCCAGACAACCAGGGCAACACACCACTGTTATGAGATTAATAGAGAAGACTTCATGGCACTAGATGCCAGGTTAATAGAATAAGAAGGCACAGACTCCATCCTTTGCTCCTGATAATGTTCCTGATGTCTGCTATTGCACATGGAACTATTATTTAGCCTCACAGAAGGCAGATGTTAGCAATGCCAGTCTAATATAACATTGAAACTAACAGACAGCCTGGCTGGAACTGCTGCCGTGGATGGTGGACGTGCAATGGATCGGACTGACATTCTAAATTCCTTCAGATAAACAGGACGCGCTGATGATTCAGTCAATGATCGTGAGTCTACAACCATGTCTAGACTTTACAAACATCAGGTCAAAATTTGGGATGCCAGAAAGGAGCGCTTTGTGTGGAAACAGACGAATAAAAAACCAAAACAGAACTGAAGTCGTCAGTCTCCACACACTGAGGAACATAATGGGTAGGAGATGTGGTCACATATGGACTTATCTGAAGTCGTCAGTCTCCACACACTGAGGAACATAATGGGTAGGAGATGTGGTCACATATGGACTTATCTGAAGTCGTCAGTCTCCACACACTGAGGAACATAATGGGTAGGAGATGTGGCCACATATGGACTTATCTGAAGTCGTCAGTCTCCACACACTGAGGAACATAATGGGTAGGAGATGTGGTCACATATGGACTTATCTGAAGTCGTCAGTCTCCACACACTGAGGAACATAATGGGTAGGAGATGTGGTCACATATGGACTTATCTGAAGTCGTCAGTCTCCACACACTGAGGAACATAATGGGTAGGAGATGTGGTCACATATGGACTTATCTGAAGTCGTCAGTCTCCACACACTGAGGAACATAATGGGTAGGAGATGTGGTCACATATGGACTTATCTGAAGTCGTCAGTCTCCACACACTGAGGAACATAATGGGTAGGAGATGTGGTCACATATGGACTTATCTGAAGTCGTCAGTCTCCACACACTGAGGAACATAATGGGTAGGAGATGTGGTCACATATGGACTTATCTGAAGTCGTCAGTCTCCACACACTGAGGAACATAATGGGTAGGAGATGTGGTCACATATGGACTTATCTGAAGTCGTCAGTCTCCACACACTGAGGAACATAATGGGTAGGAGATGTGGTCACATATGGACTTATCTGAAGTCGTCAGTCTCCACACACTGAGGAACATAATGGGTAGGAGATGTGGTCACATATGGACTTATCTGAAGTCGTCAGTCTACACACACTGAGGAACATAATGGGTAGGAGATGTGGTCACATATGGACTTATCTGAAGTCGTCAGTCTACACACACTGAGGAACATAATGGGTAGGAGATGTGGTCACATATGGACTTATCTGAAGTCGTCAGTCTACACACACTGAGGAACATAATGGGTAGGAGATGTGGTCACATATGGACTTATCTGAAGTCGTCAGTCTACACACACTGAGGAACATAATGGGTAGGAGATGTGGTCACATATGGACTTATCTGAAGTCGTCAGTCTACACACACTGAGGAACATAATGGGTAGGAGATGTGGTCACATATGGACTTATCTGAAGTCGTCAGTCTCCACACACTGAGGAACATAATGGGTAGGAGATGTGGTCACATATGGACTTATCTGAAGTCGTCAGTCTACACACACTGAGGAACATAATGGGTAGGAGATGTGGTCACATATGAACCACATGTCCGATGTGTAATGAGGATGATAATTCTTCAACTAAACTAAATTATAACCTAAATGATTTAGTCCTTTGATGGAACAGATCCGACCTCATCACGAAGTAACCAAACCACTCAAGACAACAGTAAGACAGATAACAAACTGCAATGGTAATATGAAGAAATAGACGAGTCTCGGCTCCGCTGAATCACAGATAGTATGAAAGACAGAGAACTCGAGAGGAATCGTTGAGGCCTTGAAAGTGCTCCATCGATTTATCAGTTTGGGGGATAAGTGTGCTCCATCGACTTATCAGTTTGGGGATAAGTGTGATATGATGAGGAAAAGATCTGATGTATAACAACTGATGATACCGTTCAAATATTATTATTACAACTGTTGATATCAGTCTAATATTATTACATACAACTGTTGATACCAGTCTAATATTATTACATACAACTGTTGATATAAGTCAAATATTACATACAACTGTTGATACACAAACGGTTGCTAATTGTTTTATTTTCTGCACCAATAATTCATTCATTAATATTTATATATGAAACCACATACACACACACATATAAAAGCACATATACATATATGACACACTTATAAGCATAACCATATTTACTTAAACACACACACACACATTAAAATAAACACACACACATATAGAAATAATAAAATGGTAACACTGTCATGACAACACGAATGTATCATTAGACGCAACAACAAACATAAGGTAATGGTAAATAAGGTAACATATAAAGTAATGTAAAGTAAAGTACCCCCGTCACGCCAAGTGGCGTATAGGGAATATGGTGTTAGTGACCATACATTTTACAGACCTTCAGCACATGATTTTTGGGGTAATGTGGTCGGTATTACGCACATGCCGCTTTACTCTCCCATAAAAAAATCCGGTACCCATTTAAGGCTGGGTGAACACGGAAGCCGTCGGTTGGGATCGAACCCTACCCCTTGTCCTTTGTAGTCCAGTTCACTAAACACTGAGCTATTGCGGCTCCCTAACAAACATCATATATAAACAATATTTCAGTCCCAGTACAATCCATACAAATTGGAAACATTTTAACGAAAATTTTTTTTTACATTTATCATTTACATTAATATTTAAAAAAAAATACTGACATTTGAAATTGGCCACACATTTTAAATGACATTAATTCCACCAATAATACCAAACATGACCACTGACAGCCAGGAATACCTTAATTCCAGCCTTGTTTATCCAGCTGCTCGGATTATCACACCAGCAAATACCAGTGACACGATAAATGACATATGTTAATGACCGTAACCACATCTGTTTATCATTAATAAGTAGCTCACGTACAATGATGATTCAAACTGTGCTACGATCCACGATGTGCAAATGTGTTGACAGCGGAAGATCAATTACAAGACATTATCCCAGAATTATTAATTAAAAGACTCCGACTTTTGACAACTAAAGAAATACATTAATGACTTCATGGGAGTTATCCTCGCTACAAGGGGGGGCCACTAGTTCTCAATAGCGCACGCGCTGGCCAGAGCATGTGCATTAAGCGCGTGAGAGTGGTTTCTTAGCCCGCGCGCCTGAGACAGGCCACGACTGCTGTTGGTTGTTATGGTGATGGCGCCGTCAGTTGAAGGAGTCACGGTTAGAAGATGGTAAGAACATAATGTCAATGAAGTTGAAACATTAGTCTTGCAGTTCTCTCTCTCTCTCTTTATCTCTCTCTCTCTCTCTCTTTATATCTCTCTCTCTCTCTCTCTCTATATATATATATATATATATATATATATAATCTAGAATAATGGTAGTCATACCGACAAAATGCGGTATACTCTTACATGATAATAGCAAGAAAATGATATTCCTGGTCACGATTGTTATCTTTCTTTATCTAACAGTGGAAGATTGCTATCTCCTTCATCTACTAACAGTGGAAGATTGCTATCTCCTTCATCTACTAACAGTGGAAGATTGCTATCTCCTTCATCTACTAACAGTGGAAGATTGCTATCTCCTTCATCTACTAACAGTGGAAGATTGCTATCTCCTTCATCTACTAACAGTGGAAGATTGCTATCTCCTTCATCTACTAACAGTGGAAGATTGCTATCTCCTTCATCTACTAACAGTGGAAGATTGCTATCTCCTTCATCTACTAACAGTGGAAGATTGCTATCTCCTTCATCTACTAACAGTGGAAGATTGCTATCTCCTTCATCTACTAACAGTGGAAGATTGCTATCTCCTTCATCTACTAACAGTGGAAGATTGCTATCTCCTTCATCTACTAACAGTGGAAGATTGTTATCTCCCTATATCTACTAACAGTGTAAGATTGCTATCTCCCTTCATTTACTAACAGAGAAAGATTGTTATCTCCTTTATTTACTAACAGAGAAAGATTGTTATCTCCTTCATTTACTAACAGAGAAAGATTGTTATCTCCTTCATTTACTAACAGAGAAAGATTGTTATCTCCTTCATTTACTAACAGAGAAAGATTGTTATCTCCTTCATTTACTAACAGAGAAAGATTGTTATCTCCTTCATTTATTAACAGTGGAAGATTGGTAATTCCTTTAATTACTAAGAGAGAAAATTGATATCTACTAGAAGAGAAATGTTATCTCCCCTAACTACTAACAACAAGATTGTTATCTCCCTTGTTTACTAACAGCAAGATTAATATCTCCCTTGTCTACTAACAGCAAGATTATTATCTCCCTTGTCTACTAAAAGCAAGATTGTTATCTCCCCTGTCTAATAACTGCAAGGTTGGTATCTCCCCTGTCGACTAAAAGCAAGGTTGGTATCTCCCTTGTCTACTAAAAGCAAGATTGTTATCTCCCCTGTCGACTAAAAGCAAGGTTGGTATCTCCCTTGTCTACTGAGAGAAAGGTTGTTATCTCCCTTATATACTAACTTGATTTTTTTTTACAAATTAATGTTATCTTCCCCAGCGAGGGAGACGTGGATGCGGCGAGGCCTACATCCCGCAAATGTTTGTAGAGAAAACATTCTGGAGAAACTGGGAGTGTAACAACTGAGGAATGAGGCACGGAAAAGTAGGCAATAGAAGCGCAAAGAAACATTCAGCAAAAAACAAACACTAAAGGAGAAGTACATGACAAGGCTGTCGGAAGAAAAAGGTTGGATAACAAAGTGCAAGTGAAAGGGGATGAAACAGGTTATATGTGAAGCCGTGATTTATAAATGATGTTCTGTTTGAGCCACGTCAGTTCTCTCTGGTCACGTCCACAAATGTGGGGAGTCTGTTTATGTGCGTCCAAGACAAGACGTGATGGGTATGTGGTAAATCTGGCAACAGTGGAGGAAGGTGAACAAATAAACAAGTGTGTGGTAAATCTGGCAACAGTGGAGGAAGGTGAACAAATAGACAAGTGTGTGGTAAATCTGGCAACAGTGGAGGAAGGTGAACAAATAGACAAGTGTGTGGTAAATCTGGCAACAGTGGAGGAAGGTGAACAAATAAACAAGTGTGTGGTAAATCTGGCAACAGTGGAGGAAGGTGAACAAATAAACAAGTGTGTGGTAAATCTGGCAACAGTGGAGGAAGGTGAACAAATAAACAAGTGTGTGGTAAATCTGGCAACAGTGGAGGAAGGTGAACAAATAAACAAGTGTGTGGTAAATCTGGCAACAGTGGAGGAAAGTGAACAAATAAACAAGTGTGTGGTAAATCTGGCAACAGTGGAGGAAAGTGAATAAATAAACAAGTGTGTGGTAAATCTGGCAACAGTGGAGGAAAGTGAACAAATAAACAAGTGTGTGGTAAACCTGGCAACAGTGGAGGAAGGTGAACAAATAAACAAGTGTGTGGTAAATCTGGCAACAGTGGAGGAAGGTGAACAAATAAACAAACAAAGATAAGTGGTGTACACAGATTTACTGTTATAACAGACAACATAAAACGATCTTAGTCTTTCAGACCGAAACGTTAGATTACATGGTGAATAAATACCGTACAACACATACCGTGTTTTGCTTCCCAATTCTCTCTACGTTATTGAAGATACCATTCAGTTATTTGTAGAATTCCTTGCTTTTAGCAGCCAATTGATCGAATATTTCACAGAGAATCTTGATTTGAATGAAGAGAATCTTGATCTCAATGAAGAGAATATTGATCTCAATGAAGAGAATATTGATCTCAATGAAGAGAATATTGATCTCAATGAAGAGAATATTGATCTCAATGAAGAGAATCTTGATCTCAATGAAGAGAATATTGATCTCAATGAAGAGAATCTTGATATCAATGAAGAGAATCTTGATCTCAATGAAGAGAATATTGATCTCAATGAAGAGAATCTTGATCTCAATGAAGAGAATCTTGATTTTAATGAAGAGAATCTTGATCTCAATGAAGAGAATCTTGATCTCAATGAAGAGAATCTTGATTTTAATGAAGAGAATCTTGATCTCAATGAAGAGAATCTTGATCTCAATGAAGAGAATCTTGATCTCAATGAAGAGAATCTTGATTTTAATTAAGAGAATCTTGATCTAAATGGAGAAACTCGAGGGAATCTTGATCTCATTTATATCTTGATCTTGATTGAGAGAATCTTGATGTCAATAAAAGATAATCTTGATTTAAATGAAGATAATCTTAATCTCAGTTCAGATACTCTTGTTCAGAATGAAGAGAATCTTGATCTCAATTGAGAGATTCTTGATTTCAATTGAGAGAATCTTGATGTAAAAAAAAGATCATCTTGATCTTAACTGAATCTTGATCTCAATTTAGAGAATCTTGATCTCAGTGGGGATAATCTTGATCTCGTTTGAGAGAATCTTGATCTCAGTGGCGAGAATCTTGATCTCAATGGAGAGAATCTTGATCACAATGTAGAGAATTTTGTTTCCAATGTAGAGAATCTTGATCTCAGTGGCGAGAATCTTGATCTCAGTGGCGAGAATCTTGATCTCAATGGAGAGAATCTTGATCACAATGTAGAGAATTTTGTTTCCAATGTAGAGAATCTTGATCTCAAATTTTGATAAACTCGATAGTCTAGCTCCATCAAAAACGAATGGTAAAACGTTGATCCGTTCCAAGGCGGAACACTCAATGATAAAATCCGTATTACTAAGCATCCACGGATCTATGTACTATCACATTACATAACAATGGAAACGATATTAATAAATTTTGCAAAATCTCACAGAGATTATCACCGGTATTGTGTATTTCGTGCTCTGTGCTTACACTTCTCTATTTGATGACTGGAAAGACAAAACTTACTGCCGGACATTACAAAAAACATAAGTAAATGATCGTAAGCACAATAATCAGTATTTTTGTTGCTAATAATATCCAATAACGATCAAGAAGAGAACAACTGTTAAATTAAGCAAAAATGGAATTAACGAAACAAATCTCAGCTGCACAGATGTCGTTTATGCATTAACACAACTAATAATGGTAAAAAGTGAATGTAATCAATAATGCACATACAGCTTTCACTGATCAATAGAAAGCTTTCAACAGAGTGAATGGGCAGTCCATTGAAAATAATAAAGCAGAATAGAGTAATTAGCCGTGCCGTCGGGAGGAAGTAGTTGCAGCCAAAAACAGTCAATGCAAAGTGTGAAGTAATGTTGGCATTTATGATTGGATGAAGACTGCGGCGGCAATCATGTGTGTTAAAACCCGATTGTTCTTTACAATATAAAGCTCATTTGGAGACCCACAAATATAAAGCTCGTATAGAGATCAACAAATATAAAGCTGATTTTGAGCCTTTAAATATAAAGCTCGTATAGAGATCAACAAATCTAAATCTGATTTAGAGACCTACAAATATAAAGCTCGTTTAGAGATCAACAAATCTAAAGCTGATTTGGAGACCCACAAATTTAAGTTTGAGATAGAGACCGAGAAATATACCGCTCATACAGAGACTGACAAATATAAAGCTCATACAGAGACCGACAAATATAAAGCTCAATTATATACAGACGAATACAACAAAAGCGTGTGAGTCACGTTCTATAAGAAGTTAACAGCTTATGAATAGATTTAATAACAGCAACTAAAAAGCAAGCACAAAATGTCAAATAATTGAATGGGAGAATTCAGTAAGGTAGCTCCTTGACAACTGTCATCAAGTAAAGAAGTGTTAGTGACTTCCTTGAACTAAGCGCTAAGATTCCTAACGTGAAGTGTCCAATTTTCCTAAATCTCTGCCTTTTCTTCATATGACGGGGTGTATAGTTCCCTTACTCGCTATCTTTTCTTCATGAAACGGGGTGTATAGTTCCCTTACTCGCTATCTTTTCTTCATGAGATTGGGTGTATAGTCCCCTTACTCGCTATCTTTTCTTCATGAGATGGGGTGTATAGTTCCCTTACTCGCTATCTTTTCTTCATGAGATTGGGTGTATAGTCCCCTTACTCGCTATCTTTTCTTCATGAGACGGGGTGTATAGTTCCCCTACTCGCTATCTTTTCTTCATGAGATTGGGTGTATAGTTCCCTTACTCGCTATCTTTTCTTCATGAGATTGGGTGTATAGTTCCCTTACTCGCTATCTTTTCTTCATGAGATTGGGTGTATAGTTCCCTTACTCGCTATCTTTTCTTCATGAGATTGGGTGTATAGTTCCCCTACTCGCTATCTTTTCTTCATGAGATTGGGTGTATAGTTCCCTTACTCGCTATCATTTCTTCATGAGATTGGGTGTATAGTTCTCTTACTCGCTATCTTTTCTTCATGAGGCGGGGTGTATAGTTCCCTTACTCGCTATCTTTTCTTCATGAGGCGGGGTGTATAGTTCCCTTACTCGCTGCCTTTCTTTCATGACATAGGATGTCCAATTTTCTACCTTGTTGCATTTCCTTCATGAGGTGAAGAGGCCAGTTCCCATCCTCGTTTCCCTTCATAAATGAAGTGAAGTTTCCAGTTCCCATCCTCGGTTCCCTTCCTACATGAGGTGAACTGGCAAGTTCCCATCCTCGGTTCCCTTCCTACATGAGGTGAAGTGATCAGTTCCCATCCTTGCTTCCCTTCCAAGATGAGGTGAACTGGCCTGTTCCCATCCTCGGTTCCCTTCCTACATGAGGTGAAGTGACTAGTTTCCATCCTCGGTTCTCTTCCTACATGAGGTGAAGTGACTAGTTTCCATCCTCGGTTCTCTTCCTACATGAGGTGAAGTGACTAGTTTCCATCCTCGGTTCTCTTCCTACATGAGGTGAAGTGACTAGTTTCCATCCTCGGTTCTCTTCCTACATGAGGTGAAGTGGCCATTTCACCTCCTCGCTCCCCATCTTCCCTGGAGAAACCGTTGAAACAGGGGCTGGTGGGATGAGATTTGTACATTTAAAATAGCATCATCATCAAGTACCGGGCCTGCTGGAGTAGGTGATCATGTCTCTCCACAACTTTCGATCTCGGCAGCTATTTATCATTTCTGTTGTTGACCTTCTGCCGAGCCATTCTCTTAAGCTGTCTGTTATTTTTTCTCTTTTCTTCCCTCTATCTCTTCGTCCCTCAATTTTCCCAGTTGTTACAATATATTATAATTGTTCTCTTCTCATTACATGGCCAAAAAATGATGATTGTCTCTTCCTAATATTGGAAATTAGCTCTCTTTTTGCTTTGACCTCTCTCAGAACATCTTCATTACTCTTCTTAGCTGTCCATGGTACTTTCAACATTCTTCTGTAAAACCACATTTCTACAGACTCTAGTGATTTTCTTGTATGTTGTCCTACTGTCCATGATTCGCATCAATATGTTAAGACTGACTCTACGTAACATTTAAGAACTCTTTTTCTTGTTTCTATTGTCAAAAATGGATTGCATAGTATCTTCCTCAATTTTTGGAAAGCTGCTTTTGCCTGAGCCATTCTACATCCCACCTCTTTTGTACATCTTCCATCAGAGGTTAACAAAGATCCACAAATGTTTAAAATTCACTTACCTGTTTTAATACTTGTCTTTATTTTGCACTGAGGTGATGTCTTTTTCTTTGCTGTTATCATTACTTCTGTCTTTTTGTTATTAAGGCTGAATCCTTTATTTTTGCTTTCTTTCACTATAATGTCCAACATTTCCTATTATATATATATATATATATATATATATATATATATATATATATATATATTATATTATATTATATTATATTATATTATATTATATTATATTATATTATATTATATTATATTATATTATATTATATTATATTATATTATATTATATTATATTATATTATATTATATTATATTATATTATATTATATTATATTATATTATATTATATCTATATAAATATTATTATTTGTTGAAGCATTCCAAATTGGTTTCCAGTTCTTATGGCCGCTGTTTGTTTCCAATAGATGTTCTTTATTATTCTTAGATCTTTGCTGTCTACGTTTAAGCTTTCTAAACTGTTGATTATTTCTTGGTGCTTTACTTTGTCAAATGCCTTGGTGTAATCTATGAAACATAGGTATAGATCTGTTTTCACCTATATGGCTCTTTCTACTAAAGATCTTATGATATAAATGGCATTGCTTGTTCCTTTATCTCTATCAAAACCACACTGTTCATCTCTAAATGTTTGACTGATTTTGTTTCGCACTCTTCGCATGATGATTCTTAGTAACATCTTAGTCATATGACTCATAAGGCTTATTGTGCGATGATCATCGCATTCAATTGCACCCGATTTCTTTGGTTGGGCTATGAATATTGATTTGAGCAGGTCGTCTGGTATATATCCGCTGTTGTAGATATCATTCAATATTTTTGTTATTATTTCTATTCCAAAATCACCCATGGCTTCAATCTCTTCTTTAGTTATATTATCTGGTCCAGGTCCTTTGCCTGCTTTCATATTGTGCAAGGCGTCTTCCACTTCTTCTCTGAGTATTTCTGGTCCTTCTCCATTATCCTTAATATTTACTTCTGTTCGTTCATCATTATAAAGATCTTTAATGTATTCTGTCCATCGTTCCCTTATGTTTTCTTGATCAATCAACAGTTCTCCTTCCTTTGATCTTAGACATCTATTTTTTTATTGCGTTTTTCTTCCTGTTAATTCCTCAATTTGTTTGTATATAGCTTTAGCATCTCCTTTTTGTTGCAATTAAATCTCTTCGCATCTCTCTTTTAGCCATGCTTCTTTTGCTTCATTGCATTTTATTACAATTTCTTTATTTAATCTCTTATACTCATCTTTATTTTCTTTATTTATTCTTCTTGTATCCATTAGCTGCAAAATGTCGTCTGTCATCCATTTCTTTCTTGAATTTGTCCTCACTGGTGGTATGAACTCTTTTGATGTTTGTTGCATTGATTCTTTTAGCATTTCCCACTGTTCATCAATGCTTTGTATCTTCTCTATTGCATTGTACCGGTTCTGAATTGTGATTTTATATTTGTCTTGCAGCTTCTTGTCTGATTTTAGTAAATCTAAATTTAACTTGATATTAACTGAGGCTCGTTTTGTTGTTTGTAATTTTACTCTAAGCTTTCCCACAACTGGTACATGATCACTATTGCAATCTGCCTCTTGTCTAGTTTTCACACACACCTGACTGTTTCTGAATCTATTGCTTATCATTATATAATCAATTTGATTACGTGCGTTGTCCCCTGGGCTTTCCACTTACCCCACTGCCTTGTGGGTGAGACTTTTTAGTCAAAGGCTAGCGGAGCCAACCGTAAACAAATCGACGGAAGGCAACAGAAAACCAACGTCGTAACTTCTGTGTACAATCATGAATCGCCACAACAATAGAAATAACGAATTAAAATATACGAAAAGGAAAAGAAACAAAAATAATGATCTCAGAGAGAAGGCTAACGATACCAGCGTTCCCTCGAAACAATAAAGTATCGAAACTAATGGAGGTATCATTGTCTGAGGAAAATAAAATCATGAAACTGGAAAATATAGATTCAAATTGAAAAAATAAACAACAAATTATTGTTTAAGGAGAAGAGTACAAATATCAAACACAAAGAAATATTAAATACTTGGCGCGGCCTGCAATTATATCTACAGAAAATATCAAGTAAAGATCACATGGTATAGAACCGTGAAAATAAACAGAAAATGGTATTGAGTAGTGTAAATGTTGAGTTTTCATCAAAGAAAACGTCTATTCTCTCATTGATAGCAAAGGGTCACAATCGTTACCTTCTCTTCATCCAAATTAGGACTACAGTACTCAATCTTGAACAATCTTAGACAACAATCTTAGACATTGGTATCCAGGACAGGATAAAATAGCATCTTAATTGAAATAAAATTCAATATGAGGATGTTGATTGAAGATTGTGATGGAGGTTTTGTAGGTGCAATATCAAATGTAAATTACATCGAGGAATAGTCAATTATTGATTTGAACGTGTAAAAGGAAAAACCAATAACATTCTAAGGCATTTTAAGAACAATTGTTGAGCCTTTTATGGGCCTTTCTTTATATGCGGCTAGCACCGTCTCACGGTGTGTTCAAATCTGCTTTAATATTACCAACAAGGCTGTTTATAGAAATATGTCTTCAGCAAATCGTAGTCCTATTATATGCCTGTGAAACATGTAAAGAACAACAAAAATAACAATCCTGAAGATACAGACATTCATTAGTGAATCCTTGAGCAGAATAAATGTATGGAAATGGCAGAACAAAATCAATAACACACAATTATGGGTTAGTACGAATCAAATACCAGTGGACAAAGGGATACAGCGAAGACAATGGCGCTGGATAGGACACACACTGCGGAAGCCAACTAAGAGTATTACAAAACATTACCTTATTTGGAATCCCGCTCCCCCCCCCCTACCCCCCAAAAAAAAAAAGGAAGACCAAAATATTCTTGGAGAAGACAGATGGAAGCAGGGATGAAGATGATGGGGAAGACAGATGGAAGCAGGGATGAAGATGATGGGGAAGACAGATGGAAGCAGGGATGAAGATGATGGGGAAGACAGATGGAAGCAGGGATGAAGATGATGGGGAAGACATGGAATGATCTTAAAAGATTGGCAAGAAACAGAACGGCTTGGAAATTGTTTGTTGAAGACGTATGCTCCACAGGGAGCTGAAAGTGTTTGTTGAAGACAAACAGGGAGCTGAAAGGAAAGAAGAAGAAACCATATCTCGAAATATGTAAACGTGCACACATAGTGATATAAACACATGCACCATCATACATGTAGATCTATGGACACATCCATAGATACAAGCACGAACACACACACGATTTCCTATCTCCACACATGTGATCGCTGTTATGTAAAATGAAAAAAAAAACTCGTCAAATCACAACAGGCAGATAGATCGTAAAGACACACTTAACGGCGTCAAAAACTGGCGCAGTTGTGGAGAGATTGACAGCCAGGCTGTGTTAATCTATTCTCCGTAATCAAATCATGTCCGTCGTTCTCAACTCCTGGCCAGTGACACAGTGTCTGCCCGGTAAATAAATAGGCATCAAATAAATAACACTGACCGTGTAGAGGGAGTGATAATCCACGTGAGTTTGTAACACGGACTCTAGCCTAAAGTATTAACGGTGCTATGGATCATCGGGTTTACAGTATTTGTTACTAACACACATACACATATATATAGATACTACTCAAAACCTACAAGTGGATATCAAAGTTGAAGGAATAGACCTGGAGACACTTCAAAGCTACAACTACCTGGGACATACTATAACCAGTTATGGAAAATGTACAACTGAAATAAAAAAAACAATCATCATCATCATAAAAAACTAAGAATAGCAAACTGTTATATCTTCTCAAAATTCCTATATGGTGCAGAAACATGGACATTAGACAAGAAAACAGAATAGAAAATGTGAAGCCTTTGATATGTAGATTTATAGAAGAATAGGAAGAAATGGATGGAAAGAAAAGAAACCAAATGATGAAGTCTTAAAACAACTAAAAATGAAAAAAGAACTACTAAACACAATTCAAACAAGACAAATGCGATTTTTGGGCCATGTTAAAAGACAAACAGCCTACTAAAAGTAATCTTGGAGGGGAAAATACAAGGTAAAAGAGGCAGACCAAGACCAACATGGACGAGTAACATCAAAAGATGACAAGGCAGCCTACGACAACATGCACTATCAACGCATTAGAAACATTCAATGCGAAGACGGCACTCAATGATGATGATAAAGATCAGGTGGTCGAGTTGACAACTTGTCGGACTCCAAACCAGGAGACCGCGGGTTCGAATCCCGGCTAGTTCAAAAGTTTTTTCTATCGGGAATGAAATTAAAACTCAGACCTGACCACCTCGTGGCGACTGCACTGGGCATATGGCAGTTATTCTCTGGTGAAGTCCCCCGCTGCATACCCCAGTAATGGGAAGAAACCGACAAGACCGATAGTTACTAATATTGAGGAGAATAGTAGTTGTCTGTGGCTTAGTGGTAGCAAACTTGGTGTGACGTCCACGAGGTCTGGGGAACGAATCCCGTCATGGTTCGGGGGGTGGGGGGTGGGGGTGGGTTACCGTTCTCAGGATTAAGCCTACCATCAGAAGGCAGTGGTAGGTCAGGAGGTATAATGCCTTGACAATTAGATTGCTTAATGCTTAGGTAATAGCAACGTTGTGTAAAGTACATCTTACTGTCTTATATCTTGATGTTAAGGACAACTTACTGTCTTACATCTTGCTGTTAAGGACAACTTACTGTCTTATATCTTGATGTAAAGGACATCTTATTGTCTTACATCTTGATGTAAAGGACAACTTACTGTCTTACATCTTGCTGTTAAGGACAACTTACTGTCTTAGATCTTGATGTTAAGGACATCTTACTGTCTTACATCTTGATGTTAAGGACAACTTACTGTCTTACATCTTGATGTTAAGGACAACTTACTGTCTTACATCTTGATGTTAAGGACACCTTACTGTCTTACATCTTGATGCTAAGGACAACTTACTGTCTTACATCTTGATGTTAAGGACATCTTACTGTCTTACATCTTGATGTTAAGGACATCTTACTGTCATATATCTTGATGTTAAGGACATCTTACTGTCTTACATCTTGATGTTAAGGACATCTTACTGTCTTACATCTTGATGTATAGGACATCTTACTGTCTTGCATCTTGATGTTAAAGACATCTTACTGTCTTACATCTTGATGTTAAGGACATATTACTGTCTTGCATCTTGATGTTAAGGACATCTTACTGTCTTACATCTTGATGTTAAGGATATCTTACTGTCTTACATCTTGATGTAAAGGACATCTTACTGTCTTACATCTTGATATTAAGGACATCTTACTGTCTTACATCTTGATATTAAGGACATCTTACTGTCTTACATCTTGATGTTAAGGATGTCTTACTGTCTTACATCTTGATGTTAAGGACATCTTACTGTCTTACATCTTGATGTTAAGGACATCTTACTGTCTTACATCTTGATGTTAAGGTCATCTTACTGTCTTACATCTTGATATTAAGGTCGTCTTACTGTCTTACATCTTGATGTTAAGGACATCTTACTGTCTTACATCTTGATGTTAAGGTCATCTTACTGTCTTACATCTTGATGTTAAGGACATCTTACTGTCTTACATCTTGATGTTAAGGTCATCTTACTGTCTTACATCTTGATGTTAAGGTCATCTTACTGTCTTACATCTTGATGTTAAGGTCATCTTACTGTCTTACATCTTGATGTTAAGGTCATCTTACTGTCTTACATCTTGATGCTAAGGACATCTTACTGTCTTACATCTTGATATTAAGGACATCTTACTGTCGTACATCTTGATGTTAAGGACATCTTACTGTCTTACATCTTGATGTTAAGGACATCTTACTGTCATATATCTTGATGTTAAGGACATCTTACTGTCTTACATCTTGATGTTAAGGACATCTTACTGTCTTACATCTTGATGTTAAGGTCATCTTACTGTCTTACATCTTTATGTTAAGGTCAACTTACTGTCTTACATCTTGATGTTAAGGTCATCTTACTGTCTTACATCTTGGTGTTAAGGACATCTTACTGTCTTACATCTTGATGTTAAGGTCATCTTACTGTCTTACATCTTGATGTTAAGGTCATCTTACTGTCTTACATCTTGATGTTAAGGTCATCTTACTGTCTTACATCTTGATGTTAAGGTCATCTTACTGTCTTACATCTTGATGTTAAGGACATCTTACTGTCTTACATCTTGATGTAAAGGACATCTTACTGTCTTAGATCTTGATGTAAAGGACATCTTACTGTCTTAGATCTTGATGTAAAGGACATCTTACTTGTTATTGATATTTCTTGTTTACAGAAATGTGCTGGAGGTATGAAGAGCCAGAGAAAACAATCCAAGAGAATTGATACGACGCATTTTGGGCAGAGAAATTTGGAAGGACATGATTGTATACGCAGATCGATATTGTACACGATGATGATGAAGAGGCACAAGGTTGACATTTGATTAAACAGATGGCATTAAGTGAATGAGGAGCATTCGTTGGGAAACATTTGGAAGTCCACAAAAATTAGGTTAAATACAAAAATAAAAATTTTCAATCCTGGTAATAAGACTGTCTTATTATATGGCTGTGAAATATGAGGAACAATAAAAATGACAATCATGAAGTTAGTGACCTTCATTAATGGATGCTTACGCAGAATAAAAGGATGAAAATGGCAGGACAAAAATCACTAACATAGAATTATGGAAATGTACCAGTCAAATACCAGTGGATAAAGAGACACAGCGTTGACGATAGGACACACACTGCCCAACAGAGCATTACACAACATGCCCTTTTATGGAATCATCATGGAAAAAAGATAAAGAGGAAGACCAAGCTAATCTTGAAGAAGACATATAGAAGCAGAGGTGACAATGATGGGGAAGACATGGAATGATCTTAAAAGAATGGCAAGAAACAAAACGGCCTGGACAATGTTTGTTGAAGACCTATGCTCCACAAGAAGCTGAAAGGCAGAAGAGAGGATTATGTGACACGCTGATTGTGTACACTAGCCACTGTGTACACAATGTTTTAGTTATAGTACAAAGTCTTTCACATTTTAAACCCTGTACACGTACACGTATGGTAGTGTTTGCCAGAGTTGAGCTCAGGGTTAAGCAATTAATTAATTAATTATTGAAAGCGACTTTTTTCGTAAATATTGGGAGAAGCTCGCCATACTTGCAAGGCGACGGTCACATTTAGAAGGAGAGGACATTTCACTGGCGGGAATAGGGTAACATCATGAAAGACTGCCAACATCTACATCCAGTTAGCACTGCTTTAGATAGACCCCAGTATTGTATAACAGCCATGGTTGCAGAAAATATTACAGTTAGGACATGCTAGGGATATTATATATTTTTGGTCCGTCATGGGCAATGGTAAAAACCCTAGAGGTTCGCTAAGAGGTTAATTCTGATTAGTAGTTTGTTAACGGAACGTCAATAGGAAGAGAGTAAGTTATATTTTTGAGTGTAGAGCACTAGATCTTGCTTCAAGAGGTCAACACAAAAAGGAAGGTCCTAAAAAACATCAAAAAGAAACAATCAACATTTTTAGCACATCATGAGAACAGGAGAGTTGGAATATTTGGGTACAAAGGCAAAATACAAGAAAAGAGAGATGGCGGACGACTAAGAGAGAAAATACTATAGTTCATTCAGAAATTCGTGCCCACAGAGTTGATCAATTATCTCGAAAACTGTTTGATGAATTTCTGTCATTCTTTTTCATGAAATCTTATTTTTTTCACCGACCTTCAGGTTTTATAACATTTAAGTACAAAGGTAGTCTGGATTTTGCACAAATCGTTTTTTGTTATATAATTTTATGAAAATATAAAACCGTGTGCACTAAACATTAGATTTTACTGTAAATTATGTTAAGTTTCTAACAATGCAAGCCAAAGGCGTATCGGTATCACATTGAAGAAGGCAAATTTTTCATTGTATTTTATATTTTCGTCATAGAGATAGGTAAACTTTGACCAAAGTAAACACACATATTCGCCAAATAGCAGGCGTGTCATCAGCAAAGTATATGGAACAGCCAGAACATCAAACACACATAGTCAGCTAATAGTTAGAGTGTCATCAACAAAATTGTGCACATCTCATACATAAGTCACATTACGAATCAGAAGTCTCTAAGAGGTTAACAACTGTTATCGGTTGGACAAACTGCAATCCATCTCGTTGCCAGTATTGTTCCTCTTCTCTGAGCACATGGTCGTCACATTTTCTCCAGTCTGAAATGACCAAACAAATACCTCGGAGTGGCGTGCCCTTTCAGTACAGAGCCAATGATTGTTGTCAACAAGTTCTAACATTTCAGTACAGAGATAATGATTGTAGTCAACAAGGTCTAACATTTTAGTACAGAAGCAATGATTGTAGTCAACAAGTTCTAGCATTTTAGTAGAGAGCCAATGATTGTAGTCAACAAGGTCTAAAATTTTAGTACAGAAGCAAAGATTGTAGTCAACAAGGTCTAAAATTTTAGTACAGAAGCAATGATTGTAGTCAACAAGGTCTAACATTTTAGTACAGAAGCAATGATTGTAATCAACAAGTTCTAACATTTCATTACAAAGCCAATGATTGTAGTCAACAAGGTCTAACATTTCATTACAAAGCCAATGATTGTAGTCAACAAGGTCTAACATTTCATTACAAAGCCAATGATTGTAGTCAACAAGTTCTAACATTTCATTACAAAAGCCAATGATTGTAGTCAACAAGGTCTAAGATTTCATTACAAAGCCAATGATTGTAGTCAACAAGGTCTAACATTTCATTACCAAGCCAATGATTGTAGTCAACAAGTTCTAACATTTCATTACAAAGCCAATGATTGTAGTCAACAAGTTCTAACATTTCATTACAAAGCCAATGATTGTAGTCAACAAGTTCTAACATTTCATTACAAAGCCAATGATTGTAGTCAACAAGTTCTAACATTTCATTACAAAGCCAATGATTGTAGTCAACAAGTTCTAACATTTCATTACAAAGCCAATGATTGTAGTCAACAAGTTCTAACATTTCATTACAAAGCCAATGATTGTAGTCATCAAGTTCTAACATTTCATTACAAAGCCAATGATTGTAGTCAACAAGTTCTAACATTTCATTACAAAGCCAATGATTGTAGTCAACAAGTTCTAACATTTCATTACAAAGCCAATGATTGTAGTCAACAAGTTCTAACATTTCATTACAAAGCCAATGATTGTAGTCAACAACTTCCAACATTTCATTACAAAGCCAATGATTGTAGTCAACAAGGTCTAAAGTTCAGTTGACGTTGAACTTTATAGAACGTTACTGTCGGTTTGGTTTAGATTGCCAAACATTGCCTGTTGTGACATAAATTTGGCTTCCCGCAGTATGTGTCCCACCTATCCAGCGTCATCGTCTACGTTACATCTCTTTGTCTACTGGTATTTGATTGGCACTTTTCCATAATTCTATTTTAATGATTTTTGTCCAGCGATTTCCATCCTTTTATTCTGCGCAAGCTCGCATTGATGACGTTCTGTATCTTCATGATTGTCATTTTTGTTGTTCTCCATGTTTCACGGCGATATAAAAAGGACTGAGTTAACATTGAAGTTAAAAATTTTGTATTTTTGTATTTAACCTAATTCCTTTATACTTCCGTGTGTTTCCCAATACAACTAATGCGCATCTTGCATTTAATATCCTTATTTTGGTATCATTCTCTATTCCTCCCTCTTTGTCTACATTACTGTCCAGATATATGTCAGATCGTGCATCTAGTAAAGGTATTTCTTCTATTGTAATTTGGTTGTTGCCAACTGCATTAATTCTCATCAATTTTGTTTCATCTCTATTTATTTTTAGTCCCATCTGTTGTGATCTTTCATCGTGTATGCTCATATTATCGTGCACCTGTTGATGGTTGTGTGATAGGAGAGCTATGTATTCAACAAAGTCTACGTCATCAAGTTGCTTGGTCAGTGACCCCTGGATTCCAGTTTTGTTGTTCTGAGTTATTTTCTAAATTCAATCTATGGTTTGGCCACGTGACAGGGCAGAAAGATCAAATTACAACACAACGAGCCTTCAATAAACGTTGCAAGAACACCAGACCCAAGGGCCGACCACGAAAAAGATGGATTTGCGAAATATTAGAAACACTAGGAAAAATAACAGTAGCAGAGGCGAACAGAAGAACAAAAGACAACACATTATATCGCCCCTCGACGCTGAATGGCAAATGAGGAAGGAAAGAAGAAGAAAAAAATGGCCAATATAAAGAGAAATGGAGGCAGAAGGCATCCCTGCCGTACTCCTGTTCTTATTTCAAACGCTTCTGTAAGCTGTCCCACCACACTACATTGTATTCCTCCAATACATTGTTTTTATCAGTTTAATAAACTGTATGGGGATTCCGTAATGACTCAGCAACTTCCAAATCATTCCTCTGTCTAAACTATCAAATGTCTTTTCGTAATCTATGAATCCAATATAAAGTGGGGACTATAATTGTAAGCTTTGTTCAACTATTATACGTAGAGTAGTTATTTGATCAGCATATGGTCTCTTTTTCCTAAAACCTGCTTGTTCATCTCTCAAATGTTTCTTTATGGCCTCTTTTAGTCTCTCCCGAATGATTCTGCTCAATATTTTTCCTGGCATTGATAGTAGCATAATTCCCCTATAATTTGTACACTTCTGTAAACTTCCTTGCTTTGGTAGTTTGATCATATAACTTTATTTCCAGTCTTTATGTATTTCTTCCCTCTCCCAAATTTTATCTAATAGATTATATAACATCTTGGTAGAAGTGTTAATATCTGCTTTGATGGCTTGTAACGGAATTTCATCTGGTTCTGGATGGGTATATATTCCTGTATTATTGATTTCCAGATGGCTTTGCCTTCATTTTTAGTATAAGATTTTGTCGTTGTATGTCCAGTGAGTACTAGTGTATTTTTGTAATTCTCTTTTTATCAGTATTCCTACACATCTTTAATATTCTGTATTGCCTCAGTATATTAATGTATATTTTTCTTCCTGTATATAGCTGCATTCTTTCTTTCGTGTTTCTGATATGCCTAAAATATCTATGTTCGTTTTTCTGCTTCTAAAATAAGATTACCTAGTTTTATAATTGTGGATAGAGTTCTAACGTTCCGTGTACATATTTTAAGGTCTTTATTTGTTGTTTTAAGATTGTTCAAATTGGTCTCCATAGCTTGCTTCGGGGTGATACAATATGAGGCTTCTATCTCTTCCTCTGTGGTCAGCCATATTCGTCTTTCGTGTCCCGAATACGCCTCTTGTGTACAATACACTTTGCTGTTTTCGCTTTCTGAGCCGTTGATCATTTCTGATTCTTCCGCTCCATAAACCGTCAGAAACATCGAATAAATATGGAAGAACATTCTCGAAAGTGCTGCCATTGTCCAAAACACTGTTTTATCACTGGAACAGTGAATACGGTTCGTTACCTTTCGAAGATTTATTAATAGAACAAATATATTATATTAAGTCCGGGAAAATATAAGATCTCCAAGCACAATTTCACGGCAATCCACAAAATAGTTTTTGAGAAAAATTATTTTGAGTTTGAGCAACAATTTTTGAACGGACTATAACAGCCAAAGTCTATGCATATTCAACTGCCACCCATACTAAAGGCAGCAGGTTGTTAAAGTCGGTCACCTGTTATGATGGGTTTAGTACAATCATGCGTGCTAGAAATTGAAAACTACTATCATAGAGATGCGATTGCTCAGAAGAATGTTGAAAGTTCCCTGGACAGCTAACATGGCCAACAAGGATATTCTCAAAGAGACCAACAGAAAAAGGGAGCTTCTAATAAACATCAGAAATAAACAATCTACATTATTTGGGGCACTTCATGAGAAGAGGAAAGTTGGATTACTTGGTTATTATCATCATGTTGATGATACCGGTTGGCGTTGGCGATCATGTCCCTCTACAGTCTTCTATCTACAGTGCATCGTATCAGTTCTGTTGTTGACTGTTTTCCATGTCATGACACCAAGCCATCAAGTATTTTTTTCTTTCTGTCGTCCGCGATCTCTCTTTCCTTTTATTTTGCCAGTTGTAACCAAGTATTCCAACTTTCCTCTTCTCATGATGTGCCCAAAAAATGTTGATTGCTTCTTTCTGATGTTTTTTAAGAGCTCCCTTTTTGTGTTGGCCTCTTTGAGAACTTTCTCATTGGTCTTTTTAGCTGTCCAGGGAACTTTCAACATTCTTCTGAGAAATCCCATCTCTGTAACCTCTAATCGTCTTTTCATTTGTTTGCCTACTGTCCATGATTCGCTTTCATGGGTCAGAATTGGTTCTATATAGCACCGATGAACTCTCTTTCTAATTTCTATTGACATAGATTTGTTGCATAAGATATTTTTCATTTTCTGAAATGCTATTTTGGCCTGAGCTATTCTGCTTTTTATTTCTGTGGTGCATCTCCCATCTGATGTTATTATTGTGCCCAAGTATTTGAAACGTTGCACTTGTTTCAGATTTGACTTGTTTATTTTTATGCTGCATGATGGTGATGATTGTTTCTTCGATATAACCATTACTTCTGTTTTCTTACTATTCAGACTGAGGCCTTTCATGTTGCTTTCTTTTACTATTAAATCTATCATTTATTGTAGCTCATTCTCTGTCTCTGCTATTAAGACTGTCATCCGCATATCGCAAATTATTTATGTTGTGACCGTTGTCTTCAATTCCTTTTTTCTCTACTATTGATCTCATAATATGTTTGCTTTAAAGTGAAAACAAATCCGGCAACAGAACACAGCCTTGTCTGACTCCTTGTTTTATAAATTGAAATTGTTCTGTTTGGTTGTTAATTCGTATAGCTGCTGTTTGTTGCCAGTACATGTTTTTTATGATTCGCAGATCCATGCCATCAATGTTTAATTTCTCCAGCATATTTAATATTCCCACGTGCTTTACTTTGTCAAATGCTTTCGTGTAGTCTATACTTGGTTACAACTGGCAAAATACAGGGAAAGAGAGATCGCGGACAACAAATAGAGAATATACTAGATAGCTTGGTGTTACGGCATGGAAAACAGTCAACAACATAATTTGATACGATGCACGGTGGATAGAAGTTTGTAGAGGGACATGATCGCCTACGCAAACCGGTATGGCACATGATGATGGTGATGATGATCAAAAAATTATTTGTGATATTCTAGTTAAGTGGAGACCCTGATGGGGTGTATTAGATTAGTTCTGACGTGCGGAAAATGTGATGGAGAAACGTGTTCATGATTCTGTAAGTCCGCAGTTACACCTTTCTGGTTTGTTCAGCTGCTGTTTTATCATTGGCGGATTGCCCTGACAATGGCATAAACACAAACCAATAGATTCAACACTGACAGAGACATATGTATATGAATTTGTTGATAAATATATTGCACTTCTATTTCAGGTAAAATGAAGGTCTACATTATATAAGGGATGGCTGCGTGCTTGTACTGCTGAAGCTGGTGTATTTAATTTCTGATGTAGATGTACCACTGGCAAATAAAAAAATAGTAGTTTGGTAGATAAGTTTGTATACTGTACAACATCTAGGTAGATAAGTTTGTATACTGTACAACATCAAGGTAGATAAGTTTGTATACTGTACAACATCTAGGTAGATAAGTTTGTATACTGTACAACATCTAGGTAGATAAGTTTGTATACTGTACAATAGCTAGGTAGATAAGTTTGTATACTGTACAACATCTAGGTAGATAAGTTTGTATACTGTACAATAGCTAGGTAGATAAGTTTGTATACTGTACAATAGCTAGGTAGATAAGTTTGTATACTGTACAATATCTAGGTAGATAAGTTTGTATACTGTACAACATCTAGGTAGATAAGTTTGTATACTGTACAATAGCTAGGTAGATAAGTTTGTATACTGTACAATATCTAGGTAGATAAGTTTGTATACTGTACAATAGCTAGGTAGATAAGTTTGTATACTGTACAATAGCTAGGTAGATAAGTTTGTATACTGTACAATATCTAGTTAGATAAGTTTGTATACTGTACAATATCTAGTTAGATAAGTTTGTATACTGTACAACATCTAGGTAGATAAGTTTGTATACTGTACAACATCTAGGTAGATAAGTTTGTATACTGTACAATAGCTAGGTAGATAAGTTTGTATACTGTACAATATCTAGATAGATAAGTTTGTATACTGTACAATAGCTAGGTAGATAAGTTTGTATACTGTACAATAGCTAGGTAGATAGGTTTGGTGTAGATAATTAGGAACAAATACAAGATAAAGGTTCTGTAAACTTCTGTACTTAGCACAAACCGACAAAATGAATTAACTGACCAGCTTCAAATGTGGGATAGCACCAGGGGAGATGACTCTCTGCAACACTGCGCTGTCAGACAGTAATTGTGCCTAAACACTTGATGTCACTCACAGATATCCCAGCTGTCCTGTTCATGAGACAAGAGCCTCACAACTATCCTCGACTGACGGGCCTTGAGCCGTGACGTACTCGTGTAAGTGATCACGTGATACACAAAATTATTATAATTGTCCAGAGACGCGACAAAGCGCCGGATCCACGAAATGTTGGCGTAATTACAAAGTGACGTAATAACTATTCTAGATGGATTGTCTTCCCATAGCCATCCATAGATTTACAAGGCTATGGTTTTTTACACCAATAAAACTTTGAGCTGTAATTATCTCCCCAAATCGTCATCGATCTCGCTCAGCGTTTCTCAAACTGTGACCCACAGCCCCCCACTCCGCGGGTCCGCGACGCCGTCAAAGGGGTCCACGATGCCGTCACAAGGGGTCCTCGAAGGTTTGAAGAATAGTTTGTATTTTCTAGCTAAATGGAAGGAGAGGATAAATGAATGAAAGCACAAAGGAAGATAAATCCTGGGGGTCCTCGTCTACAAATCGCGTTTAATGGGGGGGGGGGGGGGGGGGGGGAGGGGGGTCCGCGTCTACAAATAGTGTTTAATGGGGGGGGAGGGGGGTCCGCGTCTACAAATAGTGTTTAATGGGGGGAGGGGGGTCCGCGTCTACAAATAGTGTTTAATGGGGGGGGGGGGGTCTGCGTCTACAAATCGTGTTTTAATGGGGGGAGGGGGGGTCTGCACTACAAATTGTGTTTAATGAGGGTCCGCGTCTACAAATCGTATTTAATGGGGGCCCGCGTCTACAAATCGTATTTAATGGGGATCCGCGTCTACAAATCGTATTTAATGGGGGCCCGCGTCTACAAATCGTATTTAATGGGGGCCCGCGTCTACAAATCGTATTTAATGGGGGCCCGCGTCTACAAATCGTATTTAATAGGGGCCCGCGTCTACAAATTGTGTTTAATGGGGGTCCGCGTCTACAAATAGTATTTAATGGGGGCCCGCGTCTACAAATAGTATTTAATGGGGGTCCGCGTCTACAAATAGTATTTAATGGGGGCCCGCGTCTACAAATCGTATTTAATTGGGGTCTGCGGTAAAGGAAAATGTGTGAACCTCTGGTCTAGCTGTTGTAATTTCATTGACATTTTGGGTGTCTCGAGAAGAGAATAGCAACACTTGTTGTCTGTGATGATCACTGCAGCCGAGTACCGCTCAGCAACGGTCTCATCACTTTCCTCTCACAGAAAGACACAGCTGTTTGTCACTGACACTTTAATTGTATTCCTCATTTGTGTTTTTCTAGGCAGATAAAAGGTACATGATTTGTATACTAAACATTCAAACTGATGAGAAGAAGCTGAACGTTAAAAGATACAAACTTCTGTGGGTGAAACAAAAATTGAATGGGAGACGGGTAAATGCGTTAAAATGCATGTAGAAATTTTAAAAATGCAAGCTCCTGTAAAGCTGATGATGAAGGTGAAAGGGAAAAAGAAAGTATGGTTCCGTTTAGCGGAAACGGCGCTCGATTGTGGTGTCCGTGCTTACATAAAGCTGAACCAATAACAATCTTTCCCTTTTTTTTCTTTTCAACTTAAAATGTAAACATTGCACGGCGGACAACTCTAAAATTTTCAATCTTTATGTCTTCCTTTTGTTACGAGCATTAACTACTAAAGTATCATTCCTTCATCAAAACTGATATTTTAAAATGTTACGTTTTGTGTGTGGTGTCATAAACTGATATTTTAAAATGTTACGTTTTGTGTGTGGCCTTTTGAAGAAATTGAAGCCTTTGAAATGTGGATTTATAGAAGAATAGGTAGAATTGAATGGAAAGAAAAGAAAATAAACGAGGAAGTTTTAAAACAACTAAAAATGAAAAGAGAACTACTCAACACAATTAGAGCAAGACAAATGAAATTTTTGGGTCATGTTAAAAGACACAACAGCCTAATAAAAGTAATATTGGAGGGGAAAATACAAGGTAAAAGAGGCAGAGGCAGACCAAGACTAACATGGACGAGTCAAACCAACAGATGGACAAATCAGCCTATGACAATCTGCACCATCAAAGCAAGAAACAGGGTGGAATGGTGCTCCGTGGTAGCCAACCATCGATGCGGAGTCGGCACTCAATAATGATGATTACAATAAATAATGCAATTAACATAACGGGCTACACACAAAATTAGAAGAATAAATGGTTAAATGGAATTACATGGCTGAAGATCCAAATAGAAAAACATGTTAGCAAGGTAAATCTCAACAAAATAACAACAAAAACACATATTTTTGTATGACTCCAACAAACATACAGTCAGGTAGGGAATGAAATAAAGGCCAGTGCTTGAAAGGATGAACACAATTGTTAACAATGTAGCCTCAGAAGTTGAAAAGCAGCAAAACAAAGGTACAGATAAGCTCCACGCTGTATAGTGAAGCAAATGTGCAATCAGCCAACTACAACTAATGTCCCTATCAAAGATTAGAACTGGGCGAATTCTTGCTCTCACGAGAAAAACAACAGAAACAAGGAAGGGTAGAAGATTTCAAAGAAATATTCAATAGACCACAAGCATTACATGTCCGGCATCTCGATGAGGAAGTTCTTTTCTTTACGTTAGATTTGTCCTGCCAAGAATGTTCATTTGATGAACTCAAACAATCCTCCACGAAACTCACAAATAACAAGGCACCAGGAGATGATGATGTCTCAGGAGAAATGTTCAAAGTGGCGGATGAAAACACCTTCAATCATCTCTTAACGCTGTTCAATGAAGTGAGGTACAATGAGTCGCCACAACAACAATGGAAAATAGCGAGATTGTGACGCTCCCTAAAGAGACAGATCTATCGGGTTGTAACAACTGGCGAGGTATCACATTCATGTCTATATCTGGTAATCCCTTCAGCAGCATGATGCTACAATGAATGAAGAAGTTTGTAGATAAAAAAAATACTTAGAGAAGACAAACGTAATTCAGACAACATCGGTCATGCTTTGATCACATTTCAGTCTTAGAAACATCCTTGAGGAATCGTGAAAGTTCCAACTTTCGCTCATTGTTAACTTTGTGCATTTCCAAAAGGCGTGCGATATGTTACACTGACCTACACTATGGGAATCCTAAACATCAATCGATTTCCTATAAAATATGTGAATATTATTGAAGCCTTTTATATAGGTTTAGTTTGTTGTGTGAGAACAGAAACCGGCAACGCTGACTGGTGTTTTACTATATAGACTAGGTTGGATAGATCAGATAATAGGAGACAGAGATATAGTTAGAGACGGACAGCTTAGTAGTTACCCTTAAAGTAAGTAGGTGATAGCAGTAGCAGAAATAGTAAAACAGTAGCAAGTTTTGAGAATGGAAAATTCTAAATGATATTGGAAAGGTGGGTTAATAGATGTACACTTGACTTCGTCACATGTCCAGCAATTAGATTGATAAACAAACTCGGAGGACATGTTAAGTTAATAAGAGAGATGTCACTCCCTTGAATTTCCAAATTCAGAGGTTACATAAAGTGTCAAGATGGAGTTTGCTTTGCAAAATTTGACCCAAAAGTCATCCGCAGTTGAACTTCGTATTCAACCATTGTCTGAGAGATTACTAGCCAACGACTAATCCAATAAATTATGCAAGTGAGACAGAGGTATTTGACCACATGCACTAGCAGATTTTTTGAGAGAGAGAAACATCGAGATAGAGAACAAGATCAATACATATATAAGTTAGAGAGAGATAGAGAATCACAAAGTGGATATCAAGTTAGACCAACCTAGTTTAGTTGAGAAGTGTCTCAAGTTAGATTCTGAAGTTTTGTTCTCCAGGAAACAATAATAAGTAGATTAAGAGTAGCATTGAATAAGACAAGACACAAATATAGAATAGCAAGTGTAAAACAAGACGAGTTTCAATATTTCAGAGAAGAAAGATAGAATTAGAAATGTCACAGACAATATGTATTAAGAGATGCTTCAAATAAATAATGGTGGTCACCTTTTGAGCGCATTCAGACCAAAAATATTAATTTTGGAATTGGAATTTATTATTGTAATTGTACTTGACTAGTACCTTCACTTGTACAGCCGACGATTTAAAAAGCGTTTGTAAGCAACATTTCATAGTTTGTTATTATAGACTACATGTGAAATGTCAAGACAATATCAGTACGTCGTGTTGTGATCTGTGTGTAATAACTATGAAAATACCAAAACCTCAATCACTGGTTCCCATTTGAAATAGATGTGAAGCGAGGATGTGTTATATCGCCACTTTCATTCGGAATTCCAGTTGATTGAGTCATACGAAAATCAATACAAGACAGGCAATTAGATATTAACTGGACTGATAATAAACATCTAAAAGACCTCGACTTGCAGGCGACTTTTCCACTCGCTGATGCTCAAGAAAAGATAAACCCACTCTACAATATTCCTGGTCAAAGAGACCTCAAGACCAACACAACCAAAACGAAAATCCTGAACGTTGCCAACAAAGCCTCCCATATAACAATGACATTGTTCAAACACTAACTAATGTGACCTACCTAGGCAGCAAAATGTCCAGAGATGGGGACATAACATCAGAAATCATAACACACATCGCACTAGCATCAAATGGAGACATAACATCAGAAATCATAACACACATCGCACTAGCATCAAATGGAGACAATACATCAGAAATCATAACACACATCGCACTAGCATCAAATGGAGACTTAACATCAGAAATCATGACACGCATCGCACTAGCATCAAATGGAGACAATACATCAGAATTCATGACACGCATCGCACTAGCATCAAATGGAGACTTAACATCAGAAATCATGACACACATCGCACTAGCATCAAATGGAGACATAACATCAGAAATCATGACACGCATCGCACTAGCATCAAATGGAGACTTAACATCAGAAATCATGACACGCATCGCACTAGCATCAAATGGAGACTTAACATCAGAAATCATGACACGCATCGCACTAGCATCAAATGGAGACATAACATCAGAAATCATGACACACATTGCACTAGTATCAAACGCTTTCTACAAACTGATTAACATCTGGAGATCCAAAGTTCTCAGTAAATGAATAAACGTCAAATTGTTCAAATCCTGTGTGATACCAGTGCTAACATATAGATGTGATACCAGTGCTAACATATGGATGTGATACCAGTGCTAACATATAGATGTGATACCAGTGCTAACATATGGATGTGATACCAGTGCTAACATATGGATGTGATACCAGTGCTAACATATGGATGTGATACCAGTGCTAACATATGGATGTGATACCAGTGCTAACATATGGATGTGATACCAGTGCTAACATATGGATGTGATACCAGTGCTAACATATGGATGTGATACCAGTGCTAACATATGGATGTGATACCAGTGCTAACATATGGATGTGATACCAGTGCTAACATATGGATGTGATACCAGTGCTAACATATAGATGTGATACCAGTGCTAACATATGGATGTGATACCAGTGCTAACATATGGATTTGATATCAGTGCTACATATTGATGTGATGCCAGTGCTAACATATAGATGTGATACCTGTGCTAATATATGGATGTGATACCAGTGATAACATATGGATGTGATACCAGTGCTTATATATGGAAGTGATACCAGTGCTAACATGTGGATATGATACCAGTGCTAATATATAGATGTTATACCTGTGCCAAAAATATTGATGTGATACCAGTGCTAATATATAGATGTTATACCTGTACAAAAATATTGATGTGATACCAGTGCTAATATATAGATGTTATACCTGTACAAAAATATTGATGTGATAACAGTGCCAACATATGGATGTGATAACAGTGCCAACATATGAATGTGAACGTTGGAAATCCACCAAGACAGGAAATTAAATGTCTTTGTAAATAAATGTCTTCACTGGGTCTCATCACCAAGTTGGACCGAATTCATTTCAAGCGAACCGACAAGACACGAATCAAAACATGAATAAGTGTCAAGTGTTATATGGAACATAAGGGAACCATGGACAGAATACATTAAAGATCTTTATAATGATGAACGAACGGAAGTAAATATTAAGGATAATGGAGAAGGACCAGAAATACTCCGAGAAGCAGTGGAAGATGCCTTGCGCAATATGAAAGCAGGCAAAGCACCTGGACCAGATAATATAACTAAAGAAGAGATTGAAGCCATGGGTGATTTTGGAATAGAATTAATAACAAAAATATTGAATGATATCTACACCAGCGGATATATGCCAGACAACATGCTCAAATCAATATTCATAGCCCTACCAAAGAAATCGGGTGCGATTGAATGCGATGATCATCGCACAATAAGCCTTATGAGTCATATGACTAAGATATTACTAAGAATCATTATGCGAAGAGTGCGAAACAAAATCAGTCCAGAAATTAGCGATGAACAGTGTGGTTTTGTTAGAGATAAAGGAACAAGCAACGCCATTTATATCATAAGATCTTTAGTAGAAAGAGCCATAGAGGTGAAAACAGATCTTACCTATGTTTCATAGATTACACCAAGGCATTTGACAAAGTAAAGCACCAAGAAAAAACCATAAATGTAGAAAGCATAAACGTAGACAGCAAAGATCTAAGAATAATAAAGAACATGTACTGGCAACAAACAGCGGCCATTAGAACTGGAAACCAAATGGGAATGTTTCAACAAATAAAACAGGTTGTTAGACAAGGTTGTGTGCTGTCACCAGATTTGTTTAATATTTATAGTGAGATTATTTTAAGATTCATAAGGGGCATGCGTGGTCATCATATATCATGATACTCTACTATCAGACTCATCATATATCATGATACTCTACTATCAGTATGCTGATTATACAGTCTTAATCGCTAAGAATGAAAATGAGTTACAAGAAATGTTGGACATTATAGAGAAAGGAAGCAAAAATAAAGGACTCACTCTTAATAGCGAAAAGACAGAGGTAATGGTAACAACAAAGTAAAAGACATCCCCTCAGTGCAAAATAAAGACAAGTGGAACAATATTAAAACAGGTAAATGAATTTAAATATTTGGGAACTTTTTTAACCTCAGACGGAAGATGTACAAAAGAGGTCAGATGCAGAATGGCTCAGGCAAAGCAGCTTTCCAAAAAATGAGGAAGATACTATGCAATCCATTTTTAACAATAGAAACAAGAAAAAGAGTTCTCAAATGTTATATAGAGCCAATCTTAATATATGAATGCGAATCATGGACAATTGGAAAACAGACAAGAAAATCACTGGAGTCTGTAGAAATGTGTTTTTACAGAAGAATATTGAGAGTACCATGGACAGCTATGAAGAGTAATGAAGATGTTCTGACAGAGGTCAACGCAAAAAGAGAGCTAATTTCCAATATTAGGAAGAAACAATCATCATTTTTTGCCATGTAATGAGAAGAGAACAACTGGAATATATTGTAACAACTGGAAAAATTGAGGGATGAAGAGATAGAGGGAAGCAAAGAGTAAACATACCTGACAGCTTAAGAGAATGACTTGGCAGAAGGTCAACAACAGAAATGATAAATAGCTGCCGAGATTGAAAGTTGTGGAGAGACATGATCACCTACGCCAGTAGGCCCGGTACTTGATGATGATGATGATGTTATATGGAAATACACCGGTCATGTTCAGAGAATAAATGAAGAAAGACATTCCCACAATTCATTCACGTGGACACCATCTGATACAAGAAAACAAGGCGGACCAAGAGAATCGCTACACAGAACAATGACAAGGGAAGGCTCAACTATTGGACCAAGAGAATCGCTACACAGAACAATGACTAGGGAAGGCTCAACTATTGGACCAAGAGAATCGCTACACAGAACAATGACTAGGGAAGGCTCAACTATTGGACCAAGAGAATCGCTACACAGAACAATGACTAGGGAAGGCTCAACTATTGGACCAAGAGAATCGCTACACAGAACAATGACTAGGGAAGGCTCAACTATTGGACCAAGAGAATCGCTACACAGAACAATGACTAGGGAAGGCTCAACTATTGAACCAAGAGAATCGCTACACAAAACAATGACTAGGGAAGGCTCAACTATTGGACCAAGAGAATCGCTACACAGAACAATGACTAGGGAAGGCTCAACTATTGGACCAAGAGAATCGCTACACAGAACAGTGACTAGGGAAGGCTCAACTATTGGACCAAGAGAATCGCTACACAGAACAGTGACTAGGGAAGGCTCAACTATTGGACCAAGAGAATCGCTACACAGAAAAATGACTAGGGAAGGCTCAACTATTGGACCAAGAGAATCGCTACACAGAACAATGACTAGGGAAGGCTCAACTATTGGACCAAGAGAATCGCTACACAGAACAATGACTAGGGAAGGCTCAACTATTGGACCAAGAGAATCGCTACACAGAACAATGACTAGGGAAGGCTCAACTATTGGACCAAGAGAATCGCTACACAGAACAGTGACTAGGGAAGGCTCAACTATTGGACCAAGAGAATCGCTACACAGAACAATGGCAAGGGAAGGCTCAACTATTGGACCAAGAGAATCGCTACACAGAACAATGACTAGGGAAGGCTCAACTATTGGACCAAGAGAATCGCTACACAGAACAATGACTAGGGAAGGCTCAACTATTGGACCAAGAGAATCGCTACACAGAACAGTGACTAGGGAAGGCTCAACTATTGGACCAAGAGAATCGCTACACAGAACAATGACTAGGGAAGGCTCAACTATTGGACCAAGAGAATCGCTACACAGAACAATGACTAGGGAAGGCTCAACTATTGGACCAAGAGAATCGCTACACAGAACAGTGACTAGGGAAGGCTCAACTATTGGACCAAGAGAATCGCTACACAGAACAATGACTAGGGAAGGCTCAACTATTGGACCAAGAGAATCGCTACACAGAACAGTGACTAGGGAAGGCTCAACTATTGGACCAAGAGAATCGCTACACAGAACAATGACTAGGGAAGGCTCAACTATTGGACCAAGAGAATCGCTACACAGAACAATGACTAGGGAAGGCTCAACTATTGGACCAAGAGAATCGCTACACAGAACAATGGCAAGGGAAGGCTCAACTATTGGACCAAGAGAATCGCTACACAGAACAATGACTAGGGAAGGCTCAACTATTGGACCAAGAAACAACCAAGGACTAGCAGCAGATAGTCAATTGTGAAGAACTTTAATTTCTGCGCTATGTGCCGTCTTCGGCCCGAAAGGAAAATTAATGATACTCTACTAGCAGACATCTACAGCATGATACTCTACTATCAGACATCTACAGCACGATACTCTACTATCATATCTACTTCATTTTTTGGTAGCTCAGTATGGCTGTCTTTCTATAGCAACCACAATGTTCATGGATTTTCAAAAGAAACAAACAACTTTCAGTTGTACGACTCTTGCGAGATACATCAACTTGTAGATTCTACATTTACAATGTTTTATGATCACTGAATTCGTCAATATCAGTGGCGTAGTCTCTATGATACCGCAGTTACCGCCGGTAGCCTGAACATATTAACGAAATACAAAAGAAAATGATAATTTATTATATTTTTAACAAATAATTAATTACAATTATATTACAAATTTTCGAATATTCTACTACACATTTCGTGGGCCAATATAATTTCTTTGCTTTGATTTGCATTTATTAAAGCAAGGTTTTCCTCTGGCCACTATAACGTTTGTGAATGAAACCGAAACTACATTGAAACCTCTAGTAGTCAGCGGTACATTTTCCCTCTAACCGGACCTAGTATTAACCACCTTGACATTCAAAACTGGGAATCAAAATAATATAACGGGTGTACCGCTAGAGGAATGCGGTTTCATGGGTTATTTTTAGCTCTAGCCAATTAGAAGCGTTACAAGTGAAAGTGAAACTATGTCTGATTACCGGAACTTTCTTAGCTATTTATAACTACGTTATGCGCATCAGCATCTGTAGACAGTACTTTTTCTACTCTCAAGAGAATCAAATCTTATTGTCGCTCAATTCAGAAACAAGAACGCTATCTGGTTTGGCATTATTGTTCATTGAGAAATCATTCCTTCAGAAACTTAGAAACCAACCCAACAGTACTTTCAATGACAAAGTCATCAAGACATTTTCGTCTCAAACAAGACGGATATAATTAACATATAAATAAGTAAGTAATTTAAAATGTAGTGATGTCATTAGAAAATATTACTTCATGTTAGCCTACTGTTAGCCTCGTTTCCTCATCAGAAGGGTCCAGGTGCGATCCTCAGAAATGGTGGATTTATTTTCCTACCGACAAGGCTCTAGGATTTTCCCAGCCTCTAAAAATGGGTACAAGAGCTTTCTTTCTGAGAAGTAAAGGTGGCCTGGCGTGATACCGACCACATCACCCAAAAAAGTGCGGTAGTGATGGACACATATGGTTCCTAACACCATATTCTCCAAACGTCAAGCATAGCAGGGAAGGGAGCATTGACTTTACCTGAATGGCTTTCTTCTTTCTTCACATCTTCTGGTACCCGTTTGGGTGTTTTTGTTCGGGTTTTTTTTGTTCGGGTGTTTTAGTTTCGGTGTTTTAGTCTCGGTGTTTTAGTTCGGGTGTTTTAGTTTCGGTGTTTTAGTTTCGGTGTTTTAATTCCGGTATTTTAGTTCCGGTGTTTTAGTTCGGGTGTTTTTGTTCGGGTGTTTTAGTTCGGGTGTTTTTGTTCGGGTGTTTTAGTTCGGGTGTTTTAGTTCGGGTGTTTTTGTTCGGGTGTTTTTGTTCGGGTGCTCTTGTTCTGGTGTTCTTGCTTGGGTGTCGAGGAGATACAAAGTTAGAGTTCTTGCCATTTTGGTGGCTTCAATCATTGTCAACTGATGTTGTTCTAACGTTTCGATGATGTTGTCTCTCCATTTTACTCTGGGTCTGCCTCTTGCTCCTCTCCCTCCTCCACTTTTAATATATGCTTTATATGGTACGGAATCACACTGCGTTCTTTCTAGATGGGCAAAGCAGTTTGTTTGTTGTTTCTGTATGTAACTTAGGATTGCCTCAATGCTTGTTCTATCATTTCTGGTTCTGCCTTTTCTGGTTTCACCCTGCATTTTTCTCAGACATCTCATCTCTGTGGTGACAAGTTTTCTTTTATGTCTAGACGTAAGCGACCATGTTTGGCAGTGGTAGTACAATGTTGAGATGACTATACTCTGTATAAGACGTTTCTTGGTGGCAATATCTCTGTGTTGAAGTATAAGGGATAGCTGTCCCAATGTTTAGTTGCCTTGTTGCATTCAGTGTCAATTTCTTTGTCGATTTTACCATCGTCAGAGAATGTAAGTCAAGTACCCCGTCACGCCAAGTGGCATATAGGGAAATATGGTGTTAGTGACCCGTCACGCCAAGTGGTGTATAGGGAAATATGGTGTTAGTGACCCGTCACGCCAAGTGGCGTATAGGGAAATATGGTGTTAGTGACCCGTCACGCCAAGTGGCGTATAGGGAAATATGGTGTTAGTGACCCTATATTTTACAGACCTTCAGCACATGATTTTTAGGGTAATGTGGTCAGTATTACGCTCGTGCTGCTTTACTTTCCCAGAAAAAAATCCGGTACCCATTTAAGGCTGGGTGAACCCGGAAGCCGTCGGTTGGGATCGAACCCTACCCCTTGTCCGTGGTAGTCCAGTTCACTAACCACTGAGCTATCGCGGCTCTCAGAGAATGTTGTTCACAGATATTTCAAGTTTGTTACTTCTTTTATAACTCGATTTTCGATCAATAATGTCTTCTCATCTATTCTCTTTGATATCACTTCTGTATTATTTAGTACGTATATTCATGTTAGGAGGGAGATCCTAAAACATCAGAAGGAAACAATCGACATTTTTCGGCTACATCATAGGAAGAGGCAATATTTGGTTACAACTGGGAAAATACAGGGAAAGAGAGATCGCGGACGACAAATAGAGAAAATACTAAAGAGCAACTGAGAACTGAGAAGAGAATCATTATTCTCGTTATAGTTTCTTCTGTTCATAGTCTATTTCTTACCTCGAGGGGAATATGTTATTTAAACATTCACTATATTATTCAACCCGACTCATCCGACAAGTTTCATCTCCCTATATTTTTTACATTCCAACTCCAGATATTATTTTTTAAATTATCACCGCACTGCTTAATTATTTTATCTGTATGCAGCATGAGCCAGTTACTTTCGTTGTATAGACCGGCGATGTGTTATCAATAGGTTCATTACTTCAATTACTTACTTTTGCTTTTTTTCTATTTTTAGATGATAAGCATGTGATATATAGGCATGTGATATATCATATGTGATATATAGGAACACAAAAATATCTCTTTAAATTTGTAGATCCATTACTATTTGTTAACTATAGAAGGCAGACAACTAAAACAAGTAGAGGAATTCAAATACCTAGGAAGTCTAATGACAAACGATAATTCTCAAACAGCAGAGAAGGAGTCAAGATGCAACGAAGCTTGTCAAATCATCGGACAGTTATCACAACTATTGTCCAACAAGCAAATAACTCTGGAGGCAAAACGAGCACTATACAATACAATCTTCATCCCAACGTTGTGCTACCAATGCCAGATCTGGACCCTAGATACAAGAAAAATAAGAAAATAACCTCTACAGAGATGAAATGTGTTAGACGAATGGTAGGAAACAGTCTGAGAGATAAGATCAGAAATGAAAAACTGAGAAAAAAGCTAGGAATAGCCCCCGCCAAAGAATATATAAAGAAACAACAGATAAAATGGTTTGGCCACGTGACAAGGCAGAAGAAACAAAACACAACAGAATGAGCCTTCAACAAACGTTGTGAGAACACCAGACCCAAGGGTCGACCACGAAAAAGATGGGTCGATGGAATATTAGAAGCACTAGGAAACATAACAGCAGCAGAGGCGAACAGAAGAGCAAAAGACCGCAAATTATATCTCCCCTCGACGCTGAAAGGCAGATGAGGAAGGAAAGTAAAAGAAAAGAGGAAGGAGAAGAAGATTACTATTTGTATTAATTTGATTTTTATGTGCTTGCAAAAAAATTAATAGTGCTTTTATGTGAATAAGTCACACCTCTTCTAATGTAAAAGTTTGTATTTCTCCCTCTTTGTGGCATGCTTCTAGGCACACAGTTACATATATACAGACACACACATAGGGTTAATACTTTCACTTCACGATCATCTCAAGGGGGACACACACATACACACACATATACTCTCACTTTACGATCGTCTTCACGGAAGAGTTCATCTGACACTGTGTCATCTAACAGGCTATTATAGAGAACATCCGGCGGAAATGGCAGAATTCAATGGAGTGTGTGTGTGTGTGTGTGTGCGTGTGTGTGTGCGTGTGTGTGTGTGAGTGTGCGTGTGTGTGTGCGTGTGTGTGTGTGTGCGTGTGTGTGTGTGAGTGTGTGTGTGTGTGTGAGTGAGTGTGTGTGTGTGTTTGAGTGAGTGTGTGTGTACTCTGTGTGTGTGTGCGTGTGTGTGTGTGTGTGTGTGCTAAACTGTCCTAGCACGGAACAAAGCTCAACATGGCTGCCATAGAAAGAAGTGAATAATGTGACGTCACTGGTAGGTGAACTTAAAAGATGATTTGATGATAGCGAGAAAAGCTAAAGACCCGTTAGGTCAAGAGCGCTCTCAAATATTGACGCATTTCCAGAACTGTGTAGAAATGTCCTGGCTTCACGTGAATCCATCAATGAATTCCTGGAACTTAATTATCAAATCATGGACGATTGTTGATATCTACAAATTACCATGGTAACGTGACATGACTTCATAAACACATGTTCTAACTTGCAAACTTGGAGATAACGAAGTAAACAGAGAGCAGAGGCTCTGGAAATGTTAACAGTATATTGAGTTATTGAGTTATTGAGTTATTTGTGAGTTATCATCAATGCACACCGAACATGTCCATAGGTGCTCAGATCACATCCTCAGCAAAGTCCCGTAGCGTGCAGCGACTGAATACTCCAGTTCTGTGTTGGTTGATAAATCCTCTTATACACCCACTAAGTTTCTCATTTCTGGATGTGCCCATCTTAACTCTCATCTCTTTCATCCGAAGGAGTGACGTAGATACATGGTTGTCGAAGTCCTTTTCGCATCCTCAAGGACATTCAAGACATCTACATGACCCATTAGTTGACCATCTCCAATGACAGCCAGATAGCCAACCTGCCCGTATTCGCACAGTCTAGGGACGCTCACAAATGTGACTCTACGTATCATTGACTTCGGTAATGACTCGACCCACTGACTGCGTACAGTGCCCGGTCCACTTTTCTTATCATCTTATACTACCTTTCAGCTCCCTGTGGAGCATTGGTCTTCAACAAACACTTTCAGCTCCCTGTGGAGCATAGGTCTTCAACAAACACTTTCAGCTCCCTGTGGAGCATATGTCTTCAACAAACACTTTCAGCTCCCTGTGGAGCATAGGTCTTCAACAAACACTTTCAGCTCCCTGTGGAGCATAGGTCTTCAACAAACACTTTCAGCTCCCTGTGGAGCATAGGTCTTCAACAAACCCTTTCAGCTCCCTGTGGAGTATAGGTCTTCAACAAATACTTCCTAAGCCGTTCTGTTTCTTGCCATTATTTAAAGACCATTCCATGTCTCCCCCATCATTTTCATCTCTGCTTCCATCAGTCTTCTCCAAGAATATTTTGCCCTTCCGCTTTGTCTTTTCCCCCGGGGATTCCAAAAAACGGTTTGTTGTGTAATAATATCAGTGGACTTACTCAGTGTGTGTCCTATCCAGCGCCATCGTGTTCACTGTATCTCTTCATCCACAAGTATTTGACTGGTACATTTCCATAATTCTATGTTTAAAACATTTCTTGTCTTATAATGCTAATCAGTAAATGACATGGTTGGTTAACATAAACAAATGTCTTTACAATGTCTCTATGGATTTCGCCACCGATGAAAGATGGCGACAGCAAGAAAAAAAAAAGAAAAGAAAAGAAAAGAAAAAACAGGTCACTCAACCAACGCAGAAGAAATAAACGAGCTCTCATCGACAGAAGAGCAAGCATTTATCCAGTAAAGATGGAAAACCTGTTAAAAAAAATAAACCCACAGAAATTAAATGAAACCACCGGACAATGAGGCTGGAAAATAAACATTGATTGAATAAAAGTAATGAATATCTTCAGAGAAAAATAGAAAATAAACATTGATTGAATAAAAGTAATGAATATCTTCAGAGAAAAATGGAAAATAAACATTGACACAGGTGTGACACAGGTAATGTTTAGTGCGAGGGGCGTGTGACACAGGTAATGTTCAGTGCGAGAGGCGTGTGAAGCAGGTAATGTTCAGTGCGAGGGGCGTGTGACACAGATAATGTTCACTGCGAGGGGCGTGTGACACAGGTAATGTTCAGTGCAAGGGGCGTGTGACACAGATAATGTTCAGTGCGAGGGGCGTGTTACACAGATAATGTTCAGTGCGAGGGGTTTGTGACACATAATGGTCAGTGCGAGAGGCGTGTGACGCAGGTAATGTTTATTGTGAGGGGCGTGTGACACAGGTAATGTTCAGTTTGAGGGGCGTGTGACACAGGTAATGTCCAATGTGAGGGGCGTGTGACACGGGTAATGTCCAGTGTGAGGGGCGTGTGACACAGGTAATGTTCAGTGCGAGGGGCGTGTGACACAGGTAATGTTCAGTGTGAGGGGCGTGTGAAACAGATAATGTTCACTATGAGGGGCGTGTGACATAGGTAATATTCAGTGCGAGAGGTGTGTGACACAGATAATGTTCAGTGCGAGGGGCGTGTGACACAGGTAATGTTCAGTGCGAGGGACGTGTGACACAGGTAATGTTCAGTGCGAGGGGCGTGTGACACAGGTAATGTTCAGTGCGAGGGACGTGTGACACAGGTAATGTTCAGTGCGAGGGGCGTGTGACACAGGTAAATGCTGAGTGCGAGGGGCGTGTGACACAGGTAATGTTCAGTGTGAGGGGCGTATGACACAGGTGATGTTCAGTGCGAGGGGCGTGTGACACATGTAATGTTCAGTGCGAGAGGCGTGTGACACAGATAATGTTCAGTGCGAGAGGGGTGTGACACAATTAGGCTGGACAAGAGTAAGCCAAAGAGTGGCGGCCTGCAATGTTTTAGCTGGCATAGACAAGTTTGGAGACTCGGAAAATAACAGAAATGTTCAATAGCATGAGATGTTCAATAACATGAGGTGTTCAATAACATGAGATGTTCAATAATATGAGGTGTTCAATAACATGAGATGTTCAATAACATGAGATGTTCAATAACATGAGATGTTCAATAACATGAGATGTTCAAAAACATGAGATTTTCAATAACATGAGATGTTCAATAACATGAGATGTTCAATAATATGAGATGTTCAATAACATGAGGTGTTCAATAACATAAGATGTTAAATAACATAAGATGTTCAATAACATGAGATGTGACGAATTCTGTGGTTATCAAGTTCATCTGACTTAAATCAGAGCTGTAGATTAAGTCAATGACGTAACTAGCGACTATTATCTACAGTTATCACGGAATTTTACCGTTCTTAGTCCAGACTTAGAATTAATTAAGTCATGTTTTTTTTAAATTGGCAGCCATGTTTTAATTAAGACAGTTGTGTTTTAAAATAGACAGTCATGTTTTAAAATTGACAATCATGTTTTAAAATTGACAGTCATGTTTTAAAATAGACAGTCATGTTTAAAAATTGACAATCATGTTTTGAAAAAGACAATCATTATATTTAACTGACAGGTATGTTTTAAAATTATCATGTTTTAAAATTGTCATGTTTTAAAATTGTCATGTTTTAAAATTGTCATGATTTAAAATTGTCATGTTTTAGAGTTAATAAACAATCATGCTTTAGAATGACAGTGACAAAAAGCGTAGCCGACATTCGTGACTCGGATATGTCAGTAGAGGTATCAGTGTAGGGGCTGGGCAGCATAGCGGTGCAGCCTCGGCCTCTGGACGTTATGGGCAGGGTTCAACGCCCGCTACAAGTGGTGGTGATTTAATTCAAATAAAATATTAATATGTATTGAAATATTAATCCGTGATTTTGTCGTGACGCTACCATTGTCTGGTCTCTTGGATAGTGAGATCTCATGTCTAGCCCTCTCGGATAACGGCAAAAAACAGGAGGTTCCCGCGCGAACATTAAATAACCTTTTACGTTAAAATCTAAAACATAAGATTAGAACATGTCTAGATACTGTCCGGGCCAAACTGTCAGCAAAAGGCTAACGAGACCGTGGATCCCTGGTCGTAGATTGTGCATGTGGTCAGGATTCTCGGATCTTCTTGAGCGGGATATCGAGGCACTTATGGAGTAGTCTAGTGTGCAGTGATGATGATCCTAACATTATCAACAGCAAGAGCTACCAGTTATAAGGCAAGGCCTAGAACACAAGACATCACTAACACAAGAGAGTCATCAGCTCTAGCAAGATCGTGTTTAGGAGTGACGCAATAGAAATAGCAGCAAAGGCAGTGACTCTATCTTTCGACGCATGTTCTTGTAGACACGAAGAGAGATGAGGTACAACGATTATGGAGTCATCGACCACGCTTGTGTGTGTCTGTTTGTGTGACGGGTCACACGGCGTGGCTGCTGTTCTCTTCTTTGTCAGTCTGCGGACGAGTGAAAGAAAAGATAATTCAAACAAACTTCTTCAATTACAATAAAAAATGTTTCTTTTTTTTTTCCATGTGCTGAATATAAATCATAGCAATAACAATATCGGACTTCCGGCCAATATGGTGGACAGGCGGCAAGAACAATTTAGGCTTAGTCTTAAAAGTGTTCCTTGTTGCAGTTTCTTCATATTCCAAGTCCGGTTTTCTGCCAGAGCTACTGAGTTTAGTGCTCTATGCACACCGTGAGCTATGTTTTTTTTAATCCGGATCGTGTTTATATATTCAGATTGCTTACTATGAATGATGGTATCGTATGACGAAGGCCAGTTCAGCTGCGTTCACTTTCGGTACCGCTTGGCCTTATGTCTTTTTGCGTGTGAATGAAGGATCCAAACAAAGAAAAGCAGCTGCTATGAGAGGACTGCTGCCGTTTTTCTTTGTTTGGATCCTTCATTGAGATGAGGTTTTATTCGGATGATACCACTGGCACGGGCGGTTGAGCAATTATGGATTTCCATTCGTTTGCAGTGATACCGGGGCCTTCGATTAACAAGAACCATAACCAAGAACAATAATTATAATAATACAAATCAATACAAAATATAATCTAATTCACAGAACGCATAAATTCATGATTCCAAAGATGTCAGCCGCAGCATTTCAGCATTTAACTTGACATACAACAGATCAGCAAAGTTGTGGGCCATTAAACAAATAACAAATTAATAACGATGATAGTAGTACTTGAATATGAGAGGTCGCGAAATAATCTCAAATTTTTTCTGTCCAAATGGGACCAAGATGAAAAACGAGAGCAGAGATATAAGTGAGAAGGAAACCAAGATTATTTTAACTACGTTAATGAAAGGAAGACATTTGTGAAGAAACGTTTGTGACGGTCAAGCTGAGGAATAACAGATTACTTGCTGTCTTGCGTGTTAAACAATATATTGATTGATTTCATTTTGTTTCAATTTTTGCATTTTATAGCTTGTAGAGCTGGAGTCTGTAGAAATGTGGTTTTGCAGAAGAATGTTGAGAATACCATGGACAGCTAAGAAAAATAACGAAAACTTTATGAAAGAGGTCAAAGCAAAAAGAAAGCTAATTTCCAATATTAGGAAGAAACAATCATCATTTTGGCCATGTAATGAGAAGAGAACAACTGGAAAATATTGTAACAACTGGAAAAATTGAGGAACGAAGAGATAGAGGGAAGCAAAGAGAAAAAATAACAGACAGCTTAAGAGAATGTCTTGGCAGAAGGTCAACAACACCACTGATAAATAACTGTCGAGATCGGAAGTTGTGGAGAGACAGGATCACCAAGGCCATCAGGCCCAGTACTTGATGATGATGAGAGCACCTTTCGAAAGCCTGTCTGTTTAGTTTTGTTTAGTAGCACATCGAACAACATGAACATTGAGATCACCTCCTCTGCCCACCCCGCAGTGTTAAACGACTGAGAAATACAAATCATCCCCTGTCCCTACTGAAGCTCTCTTTAATTTAGTCAACATCCCTGTTGACCCGAACATCCGGCAGCTGTGGCATGTCTGGTCCTTGCTAATGCACTTTTCTCAAGTTTGAACAGTAACGGATAAATGAAAGGCTGAGAAAAAGGCATTGTCAAATCTGTTACAAAGATCAAATAGAAGAGACAATACAAACACGATGACAACACTAGCTAGTTTCTAAAGTCAATGAGACCCGTATCTCCAACGCGACGTCCAATAACAGACTGTTGTCAGGCACGCTCCATTGTAATTACTTAAAATGATTTTGACATTTTTTAAAATAATAACTCTGACATGACATTTGATATTTCTGTCGTAGAAAAGTGAAAACTGATTTGTGTGTGTGTGGGTATAAATTATTCAATAATCATGTGCTTTAATCATGTGGTTTAATCTTGTGCTTTAATCTTGTGGTTTACATACAAATCAATAAACAGCATATGAGGAAATAATTAACCAAACAGTAGATTGGCATTGCTCTCTGCTCGCAATGTCGTTTTAGTTGGATACCTTTCCTGTCATAAATGCCATGTTTAGATGCTTCCCATGTTCAGTATTTGGTTAAAGGGACGTTCACACTGTCATTGGGTCGTTCTAGATGCTAGAAGGTTAACAGTTTCGTTCAGCACACTCAGAATAGAAAATAATAACAAAACGTATTAGATCAGAATAGATTTACACGATAACAACAGTGGAGTTAGTTTATGTGATCAGAACAGATTTACACGATAACAACAGTGGAGTTAGTTATGTGATCAGAACAGATTTACACGATAACAACAGTGGAGTTAGTTTATGTGATCAGAACAGATTTACACTCAGACAAAAGTCAGACAGTGGAGTTAAATCATGTTATTAGAACAGATTTACACTGTGACAGCAGTCAGACAGTGGAGTTAAATCATGTTAATAGAACAGATTTACACTGTGACAACAGTCAGACAGTGGAGTTAAAGCATGTTATCAGAACAGATTTACACTGTGGCAACAGGCAGACAGTGGAGTTAGAATGTGTGATCAGAACAGATTTACACTGTGACAACAGGCAGACAGTGGAGTTAAATCATGTTATCAGCACAGATTTACACTGTGACAACAGGCAGACAGTGTAGTTAAATCATGTTATCAGCACAGATTTACACTGTGACAACAGGCAGACAGTGGAATTAAATCATGTTATCAGCACAGATTTACACTGTGACAACAGGCAGACAGTGGAGTTAAATCATGTTATCAGCACAGATTTACACTGTGACAACAGGCAGACAGTGGAGTTAGATCATGGTATCAGCACAGATTTACACTGTGACAACAGGCAGACAGTGCAGTTAGATCATGTTATCAGCACAGATTTACACTGTGACAACAGGCACACAGTGGAGTTAAATCATGTTATCAGCACAGATTTACACTGTGACAACTGGCAGACAGTGGAGTTAAATCATGTTATCAGCACAGATTTATACTGTGACAACAGGCAGACAGTGGAGTTAAATCATGTTATCAGCACAGATTTACACTGTGACAACAGGCAGACAGTGGAGTTAAATCATGTTATCAGAACAGATTTACACTGTGGCAACAGGCAGACACTGGAGTTAGAATGTGTGATCAGAACAGATTTACACTGTGGCAACAGGCAGACAGTGGAGTTAGAATGTGTGATCAGAACAGATTTACACTGTGACAACAGGCAGACAGTAGAGTTAGAATGTGTGATCAGAACATATTTACACTGTGACAACAGGCAGACAGTGGAGTTAGAATGTGTGATCAGAACATATTTACACTGTGACAACAGGCACACAGTGGAGTTAAATCATGTTATCAGCACAGATTTACACTGTGACAACAGGCAGACAGTGGAGTTAAATCATGTTATCAGCACAGATTTACACTGTGACAACAGGCAGACAGTGGAGTTAAATCATGTTATCAGCACAGACTTACACTGTGACAACAGGCAGACAGTGGAGTTAGATCATGGTATCAGCACAGATTTACACTGTGACAACAGGCAGACAGTGCAGTTAGATCATGTTATCAGCACAGATTTACACTGTGACAACAGGCAGACAGTGGAGTTAAATCATGTTATCAGCACAGTTTTACACTGTGACAACAGGCAGACAGTGGAGTTAAATCATGTTATCGGCACAGATTTACACTGTGACGACAGGCAGACAGTGCAGTTAGATCGTTTGTTTTGTTCAATTACTTTACATTCTGTAGAGGTTTTACTGTAACCGTGAGCGCATGGCCTAGTAGACTCATACTATGGGTGTCCAATCTTGAATACGGACAGGGGAGGGGGGGATTTTTTAAAAGGCATACACGAGCATCAAGATGCACGGAAACACGAAGCTGCTGTAAAACTGATGATAAGAATTAACATTTTTTTTAAAAAAAAGGAAAAAGTGGTTTGGTAACATCTTGAGGTAAGTGACAAACAAAACATACTTAAATCGGACGTTTCGACCAAGTAAAGCTGGAACAATAAAGAGCACAAACATATATAAGGATATAGACAGACATCGATCTACATGGCGATGTTATGCTAGACTGCCTACAGAGAGAATAAGTTAGCTCCCTGTGGTCCGGAGCTTGGTCAGGCAACGACTTGACAGAAAATGATCACCCCGGCTGACACGGTAGACACAGCTATAAAATAAGGTCCAATAAACTTTATCGCCGTGTAATTAGATTTCTTTGTGTATCCTTATATAATTTTGTGTTGATGTTTCTTGTTCCAGCTGAAGGCCAATGGGCCAAAACGTCGTTCTATTTTTGTTTTGCTTCTCACCGACATAAAGCTCTTACCATAACACATTTTCCTTTTTGTTCTTAATTTGCATTATTCGTTTCCTCGAGAGAGTTATAGTTTTAAAGTAGGCCTTAATAAAACACTGACTTGTACACCACGCGACGACAGCACTGTGACATGGACCGTTATAAATTCCACTGCCGTTTTATTCTCGCCGATTGCAAACAAAATAAAAAAAATAAAAAATAAATGTTGATGAGCAGCTGACTACAAGGAAGACATAGATTTATCGAATTATCAAGAAAATAGGACACCACCACTCACAGACACACCCAGGGCCGGCTCAAGATGCTGTCAAATCAGGCAGTCGCCCGGGGGGCGAGCTTTGTGTTTAGGGGTAATATCAATGACCCTCATCAAGTTTCAGTTTTTTCCATGTGAAAATGTGTGTAATTAAACTTAAAAGGGGCAACGAAATTCAGCTTGCACAGGGCAACGGTATTCAGCTTGAACAGGGCAACGAAATTCAGCTTGAACAGGGCAACGAAATTCAGCTTGAACAGGCAACGAAATTCAGCTTGCACAGGGCAACAACATTCAGCTTGCACAAGGCAACGACATTCAACTTGCACAGGGCAACGACATTCTGCTTGAACAGGGCAACGACATTCAGCTTGAACAGGGCAACAAAATTTAGCTTGTACAGGGCAACCATAAGGCGGTTACTAGAACCCGCCCCCCCTCCCTCTGCCACTAAACTAACACCCCTCCACATTTCTCGAAATGCTTCAGCAGAAGTAAACCAAGAGAGAGAAGAAACGATATTTTATTTGTATTGTAGTGAAGAGAATCTTTGTACTTTGTCTACTAATGTAGTATAATGTTGTTGATGTTGTCTACTAATGTAGTAGATTGTTGTTGATGCTGTCTACTAATGTAGTAGATTGTTGTTGATGTTGTCTACTAATGTAGTATAATGTTGTTGATGTTGTCTACTAATGTAGTATAATGTTGTTGATGCTGTCTACTAATGTAGTAGATTGTTGTTGATGTTGTCTACTAATATAGTAGATTGTTGTTGATGTTGTCTACTAATGTAGTAGATTGTTGTTGATGTTGTCTACTAATGTAGTAGATTGTTGTTGATGTTGTCTACTAATGTAGTAGATTGTTGTTGATGTTGTCTGCTAATGTAGTAGATTGTTGTTGATGTTGTCTACTAATGTAGTAGATTGTTGTTGATGTTGTCTACTAATGTAGTAGATTGTTGTTGATGTTGTCTACTAATGTAGTAGATTGTTGTTGATGTTGTCTACTAATGTAGTAGATTGTTGTTGATGTTGTCTTCTAATGTAGTATATTGTTGTTGATGTTCTCTACTAATGTAGTAGATTGTTGTTGATGTTGTCTACTAATGTAGTAGATTGTTGTTGATGTTGTCTACTAATGTAGTAGACTGTTGTTGATGTCGTCTACTAATGTAGTAGATTGTTGTTGATGTTGTCTACTAATATAGTAGATTGTTGTTGATGTTGTCTACTAATGTAGTAGATTGTTGTTGATGTTGTCTACTAATGTAGTAGATTGTTGTTGATGTTGTCTACTAATGTAGTAGATTGTTGTTGATGTTGTCTACTAATATAGTAGATTGTTGTTGATGTTGTCTACTAATATATTAGATTGTTGTTGATGTTGTCTACTAATATAGTAGATTGTTGTTGATGTTGTCTACTAATGTAGTAGATTGTTGTTGATGTTCTCTACTAATATAGTAGATTGTGGTTCATGTTGTCCACTAATGTAGTAGATTGTTGTTCATGTTGTCTACTAATGTAGTAGATTGTTGTTGATGTTCTCTACTAATGTAGTAGATTGTTGTTGATGTTGTCTACTAATGTAGTAAATTATTGTTGATGTTGTGTACTAATGTAGTAGATTGTTGTTGATGTTGTCTACTAATGTAGTAGATTGTTGTTGATGTTCTCTACTAATGTATTAGATTGTTCTTGATGTTGTGTACTAATGTAGTAGATTGTTGTTGTTGCCCACTCATGTAGTAGTTTGTTGTTGATGTTGTCTACTAATGTAGTAGACTGTTTTTGATGTTGTCTACTAATGTAGTCGACTGTTGTTGATGGTGTCTACTAATGTAGTAGATTGTTGTTAATGTTGTCTACTAATGTAGTATGTTGTTGATGTTGTCTACTAATGTAGTAGATTGTTGTTGATGTTGCCCAATCATGTTATAGATTGTTGTTGATGTTGTCTACTAATGTAGTAGACTGTTTTTGATGTTGTCTACTAATGTAGTAGATTGTTGTTGATGTTGTCTACTAATGTAGTAGACTGTTATAGGTTGTTGTCTACTAATGTTGTAGATTGTTGTTGATGTTGCCCACACATGTAGTAGATTGTTGTTGATGTTGTCTACTAATGTAGTAGACTGTTTTTGATGTTGTCTACTAATGTAGTAGATTGTTGTTGATGTTGCCCACTCATGTAGTAGTTTGTTGTTGATATTGTCTACTAATGTAGTAGACTGTTTTTGATGTTGTCTACTAATGTAGTAGATTGTTGTTGATGTTGTATACTAAACTAGTAGATTGTTGATGATGTTGTCTACTAATATAGTAGATTGTTGTTGATGTTGTCTACTAATATATTAGATTGTTGTTGATGTTGTCTACTAATATAGTAGATTGTTGTTGATGTTGTCTACTAATGTAGTAGATTGTTGTTGATGTTCTCTACTAATATAGTAGATTGTGGTTCATGTTGTCCACTAATGTAGTAGATTGTGGTTCATGTTGTCTACTAATGTAGTAGATTGTTGTTGATTTTCTCTACTAATGTAGTAGATTGTTGTTGATGTTGTCTACTAATGTAGTAAATTATTGTTGATGTTGTGTACTAATGTAGTAGATTGTTGTTGATGTTGTCTACTAATGTAGTAGATTGTTGTTGATGTTCTCTACTAATGTATTAGATTGTTCTTGATGTTGTGTACTAATGTAGTAGATTGTTGTTGTTGCCCACTCATGTAGTAGTTTGTTGTTGATGTTGTCTACTAATGTAGTAGACTGTTTTTGATGTTGTCTACTAATGTAGTCGACTGTTGTTGATGGTGTCTACTAATGTAGTAGATTGTTGTTAATGTTGTCTACTAATGTAGTATGTTGCTGATGTTGTCAACTAATGTAGTAGATTGTTGTTGATGTTGCCCAATCATGTTATAGATTGTTGTTGATGTTGTCTACTAATGTAGTAGACTGTTTTTGATGTTGTCTACTAATGTAGTAGATTGCTGTTGATGTTGTCTACTAATGTAGTAGACTGTTATTGGTTGTTGTCTACTAATGTTGTAGATTGTTGTTGATGTTGCCCACTCATGTAGTAGATTGTTGTTGATGTTGTCTACTAATGTAGTAGACTGTTTTTGATGTTGTCTACTAATGTAGTAGATTGTTGTTGATGTTGCCCACTCATGTAGTAGTTTGTTGTTGATATTGTCTACTAATGTAGTAGACTGTTTTTGATGTTGTCTACTAATGTAGTAGATTGTTGTTGATGTTGTCTACTAAAATAGTAGATTGTTGATGATGTTGTCTACTAATATAGTAGATTGTTGTTGATGTTTTCTGCTAGTGTAGTAGATTGTTGTTGATGTTGTCTGCTAGTGTAATAGATTGTTGTTGATGTTGTCTGCTAGTGTAGTAGATTTTTATTGATGTTGTCTGCTAGTGTAGTATATTGTTGTTGATGTTGTCTGCTAGTGTAATAGATTGTTATTGATGTTGTCTGCAAGTGTAATAGATTGTTGTTGATGTTGTCTGCTAGTGTAATAGATTGTTGTTGATGTTGTCTGCTAGTGTAATAGATTGTTGTTGATGTTGTCTGCTAGTGTAATAGATTGTTGTTGATGTTGTCTGCTAGTGTAATAGATTGTTGTTGATGTTGTCTGCTAGTGTAGTAGATTGTTGTTGATGTTGTCTACTAATGTAGTAGATTGTTTTATTATGTTGTCCACTAATATAGTAGATTATTGTTGATGATGTTGTCCACTAATATAGTGGATCGTTTTTCATGTTGTCTACTAATGTAGTAGATTGTTGTTGATGTTGTCTACTAATGTTGTAGTTTGTTCTTGATGTTGTCTACAAAAGTTGTAGTTTGTTCTTGATGTTGTCTACTAATGTTATAGTATGATGTTGATGTTGTCTACTAATGTAGTAGATTATTGTTGATGTTGTCTACTAATGTTGTAGTTTGTTGTTGATGTTGTCTACTAATGTAGTAGATTGTTTTTGATGCTGTCCACTAATGTTGTAATTTGTTGTTGATGTTGTCTGCTAATGTTCTAGATTGTTGTTGATGTTGTCTACTAATGTAGTAGATCGTTTTTCATGTTGTCTACGAATGTAGTAGATTGTTGTTGATGTTGTCTACTAATGTAGTAGATGGTTGATGATATTGTCTACTAATGTAGTAGATTGTTGTTGATATTGTCTACTAGTGTAATAGATTGTCGATTATGCTGACTACAAATAAGTCGTAGAATAGGTTGTTTTTGCCGTCATTATCTTCATTTGTTAGAGCATAAAGTTGAATCATTGTTATATTAAAACAGGGATCGACAGGGATCAGGCTGTAATGATCCCCTCATTGATGGTTCCCATTTAACAGGGGATCTTTCTGCTGTTCGTGACTTAACGATGACTTCACATTCAGCGTGGTGGATGTCGCTTCTACATAAGGTTAGCAACACTTTTAGTGTGGTAGATGTCGCTTCTACACAAAGTTAGCTACACTTTTAGCGTGGTAGATGTCGCTTCTACACAAAGTTAGATACACTTTTAGCGTGGTGGATGTCGCTTCTACACAAAGTTAGCTACACTTTTAGCGTGGTGGATGTCGCTTCTACATAACATTAGCAACACCTTTAGCGTGATGGTTGTCGCTTCTATATAATAATAGCTACACCTTTAGCGTAGGGGTTGTCGTTTCGACAAAACGTTAGCTACACTTTTAGCGTGATGGTTATCGCTTCTAAATAACGTTAGCTACACCTTTAGCGTGGTGGTTTGGTAAGAAAACCTATTGCGGAATTTTTTATTTCTTTAAAAAAAAAACAGAAAAATGTGGCGTAACCTGCCGATGTAGGGCAAGCTTTGTTTTTGCAGGGAACTCATGTGTACATTGTTGTGTCTGTCTTTAACAAATATCGGTCATATCACAAACATGATCCCGATGATGCATATCAAGTACTAAAACATACTAGCTGCTTATGCGCACGTGTGCAAAGGTAGAAATTGTTCACAGAATAACAGTATAGATAATATATAGTAATATAGATAGAATAACAGTATAGATAATAATAGTAATAGACATAAATAACAGTACTATAATAGACATAAATAACAGTACTATAATAGACATAAATAACAGTACTATAATAGACATAAATAACAGTACTACTAGACATGAGCATTGCTTCGACGATACGCCGAGTTAACCCGAGAGACCAACAAGCCAATGAACGCCTCAAATTTGATTTTCGGCAACGTTCGCAAAATGTCTGCCAATATTTTTTTTTTCGCATTCTGAATTAATTGAGTATTCATAACTTGCAAGATAGACGAATAAGCTTCACAACGATAGATAACAACTCAATGTAGATCTATGATTGTGTAGATTATATCAAGAAAGCCATTATGACCCGCCACATCAATGAACAATAGGTCACCCAGCCCGCATCACCTCGCGACATTACATCAGTTCCGTTCAATGTTTCAATAACATTTCCAATAACAGATAGACAACATAAAAACTCAATTTGAATCTTCGTTGAAATTAGTTCTACAAAACCACAAGAAATGTTAAAACCTCTGTGGCTCAACGGTTAACGTGTTCGCTACCTGATCACAACGGTCTGTGTTCGATCCCTGGATGAGGCCGAATTTTTTTTCGGACTGACTAGGCTCCGGGGTCCACCCAGCCTCAGAAATGAGTAGCAGAGATTTTTATGGAAAGGAAAAGAGGCCTGGTTTGATGTCGACCATATCAGATAAATAAATGACGTGGTCATTGACAAATACTGTCACTAACACCATATCCTCATACGCCTAGCAGGAAAGGGGAGGGAACCTTCACTTTTTCTATTTTTGTTTACAGCAACTTGTCAGCGATACCTTAGTTCATCTGCTGACTTGTGCCTCTTCAGGAAGTTCAAGTACACAATCTTCTTCTATGAAACATTCAAGGGGATTAGAAGAAGCTGTAAATGTAAACACTTTTGTGCCTAAAATTGCAATATTGCATACCCGGAAACTCCCAGATTGGCCTGTATCTTTTAATTGTTTGGTGGCTTGCATGCCCATCTTTCTAAGGGACCCCTATATGTTTGGCTCATTTCTTGGCCCTCTTTTGGTTTATTACACATATTGACCACTTATTATGTGACCAACAGGCACTTTGGTACTGGCCACTTTCTATTCCCGTCCATCGTCCACATGGCCCGTTTCAGATAAATCAGTAATTGGCATTTGTGTGTTATTGTAGTTATATATGGTATAATGTACATGATGAAGGCTTTTGCTGAACGTCGTCGTTTGTTTCGTCTCTCCTCAGTTATTGAGTTTTTTGCTGGTCATCATCATTGCACTCCCAACATGTCCATAGGTGCTCAGATACCCTCCTCAGCAATTCCCGCAGTGTCCAGCGACTGACGACTCCAGTTCTGTGTTGGTTGATAAGTCTTCTTACACGGCCACCAAGTTTCTCATTTCTGGCTGTGTCCATCTTAACTTCCATTTCCATCATCCGAGGAAATGACGTGGATCTGTGTTTGTCAAAGCCCTGTGCTCTTCCCACATCTCGGAGGGCATTGATGATGTCCGTCCGATCCATTGATTGCCTGTCCTGAACGACAGCGCAGCTAGCCAACCTGTCCGCTTTTTCATTTCCCCGTACACCCGCATGCCCAGGCACATAGAAAAAGGTGACCTTAGGTATTTTGGACTTCTGCAATGACTCTACCCATTGCACGCGTACAGAGCCTGCCTGTACTTTTTTTATCATGCTCATCGAATCACTTGGTATTCATGCGTGCGTGTAGTCTTGTGACTCTAGCAATGTGAATGCCTTCGTCACTGCCATCACCTCCATCACAATGCAGAACACTCACACCTTGCCATAGACCTGGCACTGGTGTCTTCCACAAAAATCTTGGTGGCTTGAATCTTTAGATTCAACTGCTTTTAATATAAATGTATATTGTTTATTTTATATCTTTTAGTTACTAGAGTAATTCATACTTAATGATTTACTTCAGCTCAAGAGTATACTTTTATATGTCGTGACATTGTTGGAGCCACTTCCATCAAACATCAGCTTTAAGAATGAGAGCAATGTACTAGTAGTCTCAGGACATCATCATCCATAAATGTTGCAAATATGTGCAAGGTTAGAAAGTGGGGGAAAGGGGGAGGGAGGAGTTGTTTCACTTACGTGAGAGGATTTTTCAGGCGGACTTAATTTTTGTGAGAGGATTTATCAGGAGAACTTCACTTTTGTGAGAGGATTTAACGGGAGAACGTCCTTTTGTGAGATGATTTATCAGAGAATTTCACTTTGTGAGAGGATTTATCAGGAGATCTTCACTTTGTGAGAGGATTTATCAGGAGAATATCACTTTGTGAGAGGGTTTATCAGGAGAACTTCTCTTAGTTAGAGGATTTATCAGGAAAACTTCACTTTTCAGTGAGAGGATTTATCAGGAGAACTTCACTTTTCAGTGAGGGGATTTATCAGGAGAACTTCACTTTGTGAGAGGATTTTCACGAGAACTTAACTTTATGAGAGGATTTATCAGGAGAACTTCCCTTTGTGAGAGGATTTATCGGGAGAACTTCCCTTTGTGAGAGGATTTATCGGGAGAACTTCCCTTTGTGAGAGGATTTATCAGGAAAACTTCCCTTTGTGAGAGGATTTATCGGGAGAACTTCCCTTTGTGAGAGGATTTATCAGGAGATGTTCACTTTGTGAGATGATTTATCAGGAGAATATCACTTTGTGAGAGGATTTATCAGGAGAACTTCACTTTTCAGTGAGAAGATTTATCAGGAGAACTTCACTTTTCAGTGAGAGGATTTATCTAGAGAACTTCACTTTTTTGAGAGTATTTATCAGGAGAACTTCACTTTGGGAGAGGATTTATCAGAAGAACTTCACTTATGTGAGAGCATTTTTAGGAGAACTTCTCTTAGGGAGAGGATTTATCAGGAGAACTTCACTTTTCAGTGAGACTCCAACGGAATAGAAATAGACATTAGAGGTTAGGATGACATATTGCATAAGTTAGGGCCAGTAACTCAGAAAAAGGTCTAGGAAACACGTTCCCAACATGCCATTCAGCACGTGCCAGTGTAGATTAAGATGCAAATAAATCTGTTTCAACAAGCAAACAGCGTAATTTTAGTGTGAAACCTATTACAACGTTTTATTGAGACCGTGCCGACATGTTTGTAGCTGTATCCGCTTCTTAATTAACTTCCAATGTTACTTTGGTCTCAATATCCACAGTAAAGCCACAAACTGTGCGAGACTAGGGCCCTACTTTGTGAGTGGAACGATCATAAACATGTGGGCATTTGAATATTAAGTTACATGCTACACCCGTAAGGACGACAATTTTGTATGTATTAAGTAAAGAGTAAAGAGCCTTGTCACGCCAAGTGGCCTATAGGGAATATGCTGTTAGTGACCATAATTTTTACAGAACACATGATTTTTAGAGTGACGTGGTCAGTATAACGCCCGTGCCGCTTACTTGCCATAGAAAAAATCAGGTATCCATTTAAGGCTGGGTGAACCTGGAAGCCGTCGATCTGGATTGAACCCGACCTCCTGTTTTTTTAGTCCAGTTTACTAACCACTGAGCTATCGCAACTCCCTTGTCTGCATTTTTCTTCTACCTTTCAGCTCCCTGTGAAGCATAGGTCTTCAACAAACACGTTCCAAGTCGTTCTGTTTTTTTGTCATTCTTTTAAGATCGTTACATGTCTTCCCCACAATCTTCATCTCTGCTTCCATCTGTCCCCTCAAGAATTCTTTGGTATTCCTCTTTGTCTTTTTCCCTGGGGATTCAAAAAAGGGCAAATAGTGTAATACTCTCAGTTGGCTTCTGCAGTGTGTGTCCTATCCAGCGCCATCGTCTTTGTTGTAACCCTTTATCCACTGGTATTTGACTGGTGCATTTCCATAATTCTATATTAGTGATTGTCTGCATTATAAATATTAAATGCAAATTTGTCAAGACAAATCAATCTTTAAAATGCAAAAGCAAACATTTGTTATTGTGCGTGTTGGTGTATGTCTTCTATCAACAAAACTTGGACACTAAATGTAGAATCAGTAAGGAAAGGACAAGCTATGGAAGTTTAGATGTTACTGTCATTCTGGACCATGTCATAGACATTGATATTGTCAAAACTGTTGTCCGTAACAAAGGCTCACACCATGAAGTTCTTTTTCATCGAGGAAAAGAAATATAGTGGTAGCAGCATGCCATACGATCTACCGGACTAGTCACAATTATATTACCATGAAGAGTGAAAGGTCGGAGACATAGAGACGGGCAGTGTAAGGTGGACTGTATGGAGACGGGCAGTGTAAAGTGGAAGGCATAGAGACAGGCATAGAAAGTTTGAAGGAGTAGAGACAGACAGATGAAAGTAGAAGCATACAGACAGAGAAAGGTGGAAGGCATAGAAACGGGCAGTGTAAAGTGGAAGGCATAGAGTCATACAGAAAAAGATGGAAGGCGTAGAGGAAGACAGAGAAATGTAGGTGTACACACAGACAGAGAAAAGTGGAAGCATAGAGAGAGACAGAGAAAGGTGTAAGATGTCGAGACAGACATGGGAAGGTGAAAAGCGTAGAGACAGACAGAGAAAGGTAGATGACATAGAGAAAAACAGTGCAAAATTGAAGGCATAGAGAAACAGACAGAGAAAGCCAGAAGGCGTAGAGAAAAACAGTTCAAGATTGAAGACATAGACACAGACAACGATTACTATGAAAGGCTAGACGGAGAAATTATAGAACACCCAAGAAACTGCATCAACAATGGGATGAGTAGAGAAAAACTGCAAGATTGTGTTGATGCCCCAAAACCTGTCAATGGAAAAACGATAAGTAGGCTAACGGCAAGTAGGCTAACGGGAAGTAGGCTAACGGGTAGTAGGCTAACGGCAGGTAGGCTAACGGGAAGTAGGCTAATGGGAAGTAGGCTAACGAGAAGTAGGCTAACGGCAAGTAGGCTAACGGGAAGTAGGCTAACGGGAAGTAGGCTAACGGCAGGTAGGCTAACGGGAAATAGGCTAATGGGAAGTAGGCTAACGGGAAGTAGGCTAACAGCAAGTAGGCTAACGGGAAGTAGGCTAACGGCAAGTAGGCTAACGGCAAGTAGGCTAACGGCAAGTAGGCTAACGGCAAGTACGCTAACGGGAAGTAGGCTAACGACAAGTAGGCTAACAGGTTGTAGTCTAACGGGGAGTAGGGCTAACGGGAAGTAGGCTAACAGGCAGTAGGCTAACGGGAAGTAGACTAACCGGAAGTAGGCTAACAGGCAGTAGGCTAACAGGCAGTAGGCTAACAGGCAGAAGGCTAACGGGAAGTAGGCTAACCTTCAGTAGGCTAACGGGAAGTAGGCTAACGGGTAGTAGACTAACGGGTTGTAGGCTAACGGAAAGTAGGCTAACGGGTAGTAGTCTAACGGCAAGTAGTTCTAACGGGAAGTAGGCTAACGGGTAGTAGTCTAATGGGAAGTAGCCTAACGGGAAGTAGGCTAACGGGTAGTAGTCTAATGGGAAGTAGCTTAACGGGAAGTAGGATAACGGGAAGTAGGCTAACGAGTAGTAGGCTAACGGGAAGTAGACTAACAAGTAGTAGGCTAACGGGAAGTAGACTAACAAGTAGTAGGCTAACGAGAAGTAGGCTAACAGGTAGTAGGCTAACGGAAAGTAGACTAACAAGTAGTAGGCTAACGGGTTGTAGGCTAACAGGAAGTAGGGCTAACGGGAAGTAGGCTAACGAGAAGTAGGCTAATGGTAAGTTGGGCTAGCGGGAAGTAGGTTAACAGGTAGTAGCCTAACGGGTAGTAGGCTAACGGGTAGTAGGTTAACGAGTAGTAGTCTATCGGGAAATATGGGTAACGAGAGGTAGGCTAACGGCAAGTAGGGCTAATGGAAGTAGGCTAACAGGTAGTAGGCTAACGGGAAGTAGGCTAAAGGGTAGAAGGCTAAGTAGGGCTAACGGGAAGTAGGCTAACGTGAAGTAAGCTACAGGTAGTAGTCTAACGGGAAGTAGGCTAACGGGAAGTAGGCTAACGGGAAATAGGGCTAGCGGGAAGTAGGCTAACGGGTAGAAGGCTAACGGATAGTAGTCTATAATGAGAAGTAGGCTAACGGGAAGTAGGACTAACGAACGTAGGCTAACGGGTAGTAGGCTAACAGGTAGTAGTCTAACGGCAAGTAGGCTAACGGCAAGTAGGCTAACGGCAAGTAGACTAACGGCAAGTAGGCTAATAGGAAATAGGGCTAACGGGAAGAAAACTAACGGACGTAGACTAACGGGTAGTAGGCTAACGGGAAGTAGGCTAACGGGAAGTAGGCTAACGGGAAGTAGTCTAACGGGAAGTAGGTCTAACGGGTAGTAGGCTAACGGGAAGTAGGCTCACGGGAAGTAGGCTAACGGTAAGTAGGTCTAACGGGTAGTAGATCTGACGGGTGGTAGTCTAACGGGAAGTAGGTCTAACGGGTAGTAGGTCTGACGGGTGATAGTCTAACGGGATGTAGGTCTAACGGGTAGTAGATCTGACGGGTGGTAGTCTAACGGGAAGTAGGTCTAACGGGTAGTAGATCTGACGGGTGGTAGTCTAACGGGAAGTAGGTCTAAATGGTAGTAGATCTGACGGGTGGTAGTCTAACGGGTAGTAGGCTCACGTGAAGTAGATCTGACGGGTGGTAGTCTAACGGGAAGTAGATCTGACGGGTGGTAGTCTAACGGGTAGTAGGCTCACGGGAAGTAGTCTAACGGGAAGTAGGTCTAACGGGTAGTAGGCTAACGGGAAGTAGGTCTAAAGGGAAGTAGGTCTAACGGGTAATAGGCTAACGGCAAGTAGGTCTAACGGGTCGTAGGCTCACGGGAAGTAGGTCTAACGGGTAGTAGTCTAACGGGAAGTAGGTCTAACGGGTAGTAGTCTAACGGGTAGTAGGCTCACGGGAAGTAGTCTAACGGGAAGTAGGCTAACGGGTAGTAGTCTAACGGGCAGTAGGCTCACGGGAAGTAGTCTAACGGGTAGTAGGCTCACGGGAAGTAGTCTAACAGGTAGTAGATTCGCGGGAAGTAGTCTAACTGGTAGTAGGCTCACGGGAAGTAGTCTAACGGGAAGTAGGCTGACGGGTAGTAGTCTAACGGGTAGTAGGCTCACGGGAAGTAGTCTAACAGGAAGTAGGCTAACGGGTAGTAGTCTAACGGGCAGTAGGCTCACGGGAAGTAGTCTAACAGGAAGTAGGCTAACGGGTAGTAGTCTAACGGGTAGTAGGCTCACGGGAAGTAGTCTAACGGGTAGTAGGCTAACGGGTAGTAGGCTAACGGGTAGTAGTCTAACGGGAAGTAGGTCTAACGGGTAGTAGGCTAACGGGAAGTAGTCTAACGGGTAGTAGGTCTAACAGGCAGTAGGCTAACAGGCAGTAGGCTAACAGGTAGAAGGCTAACGGGAAGTAGGCTAACCTTCAGTAGGCTAACGGGAAGTAGGCTAACGGGTAGTAGACTAACGGGTTGTAGGCTAACGGAAAGTAGGCTAACGGGTAGTAGTCTAACGGCAAGTAGTTCTAACGGGAATTAGGCTAACGGGTAGTAGTCTAATGGGAAGTAGCCTAACGGGAAGTAGGCTAACGGGTAGTAGTCTAATGGGAAGTAGCCTAACGGGAAGTAGGATAACGGGAAGTAGGCTAACGAGTAGTAGGCTAACGGGAAGTAGACTAACAAGTAGTAGGCTAACGGGAAGTAGACTAACAAGTAGTAGGCTAACTAGTAGTAGGCTAACGAGAAGTAGGCTAACAGGTAGTAGGCTAACGGGAAGTAGACTAACAAGTAGTAGGCTAACGGGTTGTAGGCTAACGAGAAGTAGGCTAATGGTAAGTTGGGCTAGCGGGAAGTAGGCTAACAGGTAGTAGCCTAACGGGTAGTAGGCTAACGGGTAGTAGGTTAACGAGTAGTAGTCTATCGGGAAATAGGGCTAACGAGAGGTAGGCTAACGGCAAGTAGGGCTAATGGAAGTAGGCTAACAGGTAGTAGGCTAACGGGAAGTAGGCTAAAGGGTAGAAGGCTAACGGGAAGTAGGGCTAACGGGAAGTAGGCTAACGTGAAGTAGGCTACAGGTAGTAGTCTAACGGGAAGTAGGCTAACGGCAAGTAGGCTAACAGGAAATAGGGCTAGCGGGAAGTAGGCTTACGGGTAGTAGGCTAACGGGTAGTAGTCTATAATGAGAAGTAGGCTAACGGGAAGTAGGACTAACGAACGTAGGCTAACGGGTAGTAGGCTAACAGGTAGTAGTCTAACGGCAAGTAGGCTAACGGCAAGTAGGCTAACGGCAAGTAGACTAACGGCAAGTAGGCTAATAGGAAATAGGGCTAACGGGAAGTAAACTAACGGACGTAGACTAACGGGTAGTAGGCTAACGGGAATTAGGCTAACGGGAAGTAGGCTAACGGGAAGTAGTCTAACGGGAAGTAGGTCTAACGGGTAGTAGGCTAACGGGAAGTAGGCTCACGGGAAGTAGGCTAACGGTAAGTAGGTCTAACGGGTAGTAGATCTGACGGGTGGTAGTCTAACGGGAAGTAGGTCTAACGGTAAGTAGGTCTAACGGGTAGTAGATCTGACGGGTGGTAGTCTAACGGTAAGTAGGTCTAACGGGAAGTAGGTCTGACGGGTGGTAGTCTAACGGTAAGTAGGTCTAACGGGTAGTAGATCTGACGGGTGGTAGTCTAACGGTAAGTAGGTCTAACGGGAAGTAGGTCTGACGGGTGGTAGTCTAACGGTAAGTAGGTCTAACGGGTAGTAGGTCTGACGGGTGGTAGTCTAACGGGAAGTAGGTCTAACGGGTAGTAGATCTGACGGGTGGTAGTCTAACGGGAAGTAGGTCTAACGGGTAGTAGATCTGACGGGTGGTAGTCTAACGGGAAGTAGGTCTAACGGGTAGTAGATCTGACGAGTGGTAGTCTAAGGGGTAGTAGGCTCACGGGAAGTATATCTGACGGGTGGTTGTCTAACGGGAAGTAGATCTGACGGGTGGTAGTCTAACGGGTAGTAGGCTCACGGGAAGTAGTCTAACGGGAAGTAGGTCTAACGGGTAGTAGGCTAACGGGAAGTAGGTCTAACGGGAAGTAGGTCTAACGGGTAATAGGCTAACGGCAAGTAGGTCTAACGGGTCGTAGGCTCACGGGAAGTAGGTCTAACGGGTAGTAGTCTAACGGGTAGTAGGCTCATGGAAAGTAGTCTAACGGGAAGTAGGCTAACGGGTAGTAGTCTAACGGGTAGTAGGCTCACGGGAAGTAGTCTAACGGGTAGTAAGCTCACGGGAAGTAGTCTAACAGGTAGTAGGCTCGCGGGAAGTAGTCTAACTGGTAGTAGGCTCACGGGAAGTAGTCTAACGGGAAGTAGGCTAACGGGTTGTAGTCTAACGGGTAGTAGGCTCACGGGAAGTAGTCTAACAGGAAGTAGGCTAACGGGTAGTAGTCTAACGGGTAGTAGGCTCACGGGAAGTAGTCTAACGGGTAGTAGGCTAACGGGTAATAGGCTAACGGGTAGTAGTCTAACGGGAAGTAGGTCTAACGGGTAGTAGGCTAACGGGAAGTAGTCTAACGGGTAGTAGGTCTAGCGGGTAGTAGGCTCACGGGAAGTAGTCTAACGGGTAGTAGGTCTAACGGGTAGTAGGCTAACGGGAAGTAGGCTCACGGGAAGTAGGCTAACAGGAAGTAGGGATAACGGGAAGTAGGCTAACAGTTGGCTTCTCCACTCCAAGGTTAGCTTGGGTGCTCAGCTCTGAGGTTTGTTTGGGTTTTGTGCTATGTGGTTTACTTGGGTGCTCAGCTCTGAGGTTTGTTTGGGTTTTGTGCTATGTGGTTTACTCTGGTGGTCTGCTCTGAGGTTTGCTTAGGTTCTCAGCTCCGAGGATTGCTTTTCGCGTTTTGTTCTGACGTTTGCTTAGATGCTCTGCTCTGAAATTGTCTTGTTTGTTTTGCTTTGATGTTTAGTTTGATGCTCTGATCTAAGGTTTCCTTGGATGCTCTGATCTAAGGTTTGCTTGGATGCTCTGCTCTGATGTTTCCTTAGATGCACTGTTCTAAGGTTTGCTTGGATGCTCTACTCTGTTGCATTTCTTTATATTTATTGTTGTTGAGCATCTGTTATTTATTTATCATGTTATTGCTACTTTCATTCGCTGGATGGACACACATAACTCGTCTCTGATTTTGAAAAAAAATATAACAGTCCACATAGTTGGAGAACATGTTTCTGGTACAATCAACAATGTGCTCAAGTTCTATTATTAATCTTAACGTTACTACGTTGAGCATATTGGTGGTGTTTATCATAAGTAACTTCCATGGCCGTACTAAGGTTTCTTTGTCAATATACACATATGTGTGTGTGTTTATTGGCTAGCCTGACACCCTATTTTTCTAATTATATAATCTCTTCTCTTCTGTGGTGGTCTGTATGTATGTGTGTATATGTGTGTGTGTTTATTGGCTAGGCTGACACCCTATTTTTCTAATTATATAATCTCTTCTCTTCTGTGGTGGTCTGTATGTATGTGTGTATATGTGTGTGTGTTTATTGGCTAGCCTGACACCCTATTTTTCTAATTATATAATCTCTTCTCTTCTGTGGTGGTCTGTATGTATGTGTGTATATGTGTGTGTGTTTATTGGCTAGGCTGACACCCTATTTTTCTAATTATATAATATCTTCTCTTCTGTGGTCTGTATGTATGTGTGTATATGTGTGTATGTTTATTGGCTAGCCTGACACCCTATTTTTCCAATTATATAATCTCTTCTCTTCTGTGGTCTGTATGTATGTGTGTATATGTGTGTATGTTTATTGGCTAGGCTGACACCCTATTTTTCTAATTATATAATCTCTTCTCTTCTGTGGTGGTCTGTATGTTCGTTGTAGAATATCCAAGAAATCTCTTGTGATGATGATTAACTCATTATAGTAGCTATATTCAACATATCCCGAGGAACTTACTCAGACTATCAACCCATTGGCTACTTTTCTGTCCACCGCCTGTCAATTACCATGAAGCCTCGACAACATGTGTCAATCACTTTTATAACAAACTGCTATTGGCCTCCTAGACCAACCTAAGTTTCCTCCAAATTTACTTTGATCCCCTAGTCAGAGAGAACTCAAGCATTTCTTACCGCTGAACATCACAAGATGTCTCGGCGTCTGAATCCTCCTGTGCGGTGGTGATTACGTCACCTTATCTGTTGGTATTCTCCGAATGTTTCAGGGCTCGTCCAGCGATAGCGATCTCATGTGAAAAGGTGTGCGGTCGTCTAAATCCGGCTAATCTCAAACACCTGTCCGTACGGAGTCCAACGTTATTCTTCGTTTCCTTACGTAACATCTCCGGGCGGTGGAAAAATCTGTCGGGGCTTCAGCATTCAGATTGAACACCTGTCGTCTCTTCAGCTCAATCGGATGGCTTGTTACGTCTCATAGTTCTGAGCTCTGTGGACTAAATATACATTCGCTAATTCTTAAGTTTCCTTTGTTATTCTACATCAACCACAACTTATTCTTTCTCTTACGTTCGTCAAATTCTTATACACTACTCTTCCTCTGATTGCCATTTTATCTTTCATGGATCAGTTACACTGTGACAGTTCTGCTTAGATGCTCTGCTCTAAAGGTTGCATGGATACGCTACTCTTACGCTTGCTTGGATGCTATACTCTGAAGGTTGTTTGGATGCTCTGCTCTGACGGTTGCATGGATACTCTTCTCTTACGTTTGCTTGGATGCTATACTCTGGCGGTTGCTTGGATGCTATACTCTGACCGTTGCTTGGATGCTATACTCTGACGGTTGCTTGGATGCTATACTCTGACGTTTGCTTGGATGCTATACTCTGACGTTTGTTTGGATGCTATACTCTGATGTTTACTTGGATGCTATACTCTGACGTTTGTTTGGATGCTATACTCTGAGGTTTGCTTTTAATGCTATACTCTGACGTTTGTTTGGATGCTATACTCTGACGTTTGCTTGGATGCTATACTCTGGCGGTTGCTTGGATGCTCTACTCTGACGGTTGCTTGGATGCTATACTCTGGCGGTTGCTTGGATGCTATACTCTGACGTTTGCTTGTATGCTATACTCTGACGTTTGCTTGGATGCTATACTCTGGCGGTTACTTGGATACTATACTCTAACGGTTGTTTGGATGTTATACTCTGACGGTTGCTTGGATGCTATACTCTGACGGTTGTTTGGATGCTATACTCTGACGTTTGCTTGGATGCTATACTCTGACAGTTGCTTGGATGCTATACTCGGAAGGTTGCTTGGATGCTCAACTCTGACGTTTGCTTGGATGCTATACTCTGACGTTTGTTTGGATGCTATACTCTGACGTTTGCTTGGATGCTATACTCTGACGGTTGTTTGGATGCTATACTCTGACGTTTGCTTTTAATGCTATACTCTAACGTTTGCTTGGATGCTATACTCTGACGTTTGCTTGGATGTTATACTCTGACGTTTGTTTGGATGCTATACTCTGACGGTTGCTTGGATGTTATACTCTGACGTTTGTTTGGATGTTATACTCTGACGTTTGTTTGGATGCTATACTCTGACGTTTGCTTGGATGCTATACTCTGACGTTTGCTTGGATGTTATACTCTGACGTTTGTTTGGATGTTATACTCTGACGTTTGTTTGGATGCTATACTCTGACGTTTGCTTGGATGCTATACTCTGACGTTTGTTTGGATGTTATACTCTGACGTTTGTTTGGATGTTATACTCTGACGTTTGTTTGGATGCTATACTCTGACGTTTGCTTGGATGCTATACTCTGACGTTTGTTTGGATGCTATACTCTGACGTTTGTTTGGATGCTATACTCTGACGTTTGTTTGGATGCTATACTCTGACGTTTGTTTGGATGCTATACTCTGACGGTTGCTTGGATGCTATACTCTGACGTTTGTTTGGATGCTATACTCTGACGTTTGCTTGGATGCTATACTCTGACGTTTGTTTGAATGCTATACTCTGACGTTTGCTTTTAATGCTTTACTCTGACGTTTGTTTGGATGCTATACTCTGACGTTTGCTTGGATGCTATACTCTGACGTTTGTTTGGATGCTTTACTCTGACGTTTGTTTGGATGCTATATTCTGACGTTTGCTTGGATGCTATATTCTGACGTTTGCTTGGATGTTATACTCTGACGTTTGTTTGGATGTTATACTCTGACGTTTGCTTGGATGTTATACTCTGACGTTTGTTTGGATGTTATACTCTGACGTTTGCTTGGATGCTATCAAGTCTGAACGGTGTTTGGCTTGCTCTGATGTATATTGTGCGACCACCTCTCCTAATACCATTTTCATGAAGTGACCTATACATGTCTGTACGGCTTTGTAGCTCATTCATGCAAACAGTACTTATACTCACAATATCTTGTGTTTGTTCCGTTATGGCAAGTACACATTTCACCGTCTAATCCTTTAGCCGCTTTTAAACACATTTATTTTCTCGCCACCTAATTTCATCTGTTTTAAGTAGACTTTTTGTTCATGGACTCCAAAAGGACAAGGATTAAAGCATGTAGACGCCTAACATGGAAGCCTTAGTGACTCAGTGATTAGTGTGCTCGCTTCCTGATCAGGAAGGTCCGGTTTCGATCCCCAGAAATGGTGGGGTTTTATTGTCTGACCGATAAGTCTCCGTGGTTCACCCCGTCTCTAAACATGGTTACTAGAATATTTTTTTTCCGGAAAGTAAACGCGGCCTGATGTTATACTGACCACATCACCCAAACAAGTGTTGTGGTCATAGAAAAATATGGACACATTGAATGAAATGTGAGTGTTACTGTAGGTTGGGTGTTGGACGTTCCGAAAACTGTAGATCAACACGAACTTGGCAGCACGGAGACTACGCAACAATGACAACATACGAGCTGTAGCCAAACGTGTAGTCACGAAATCGGAGACGAAAATATTCTATAAAAGGAAAAGAATGAAAAATACATTTGTTTCTTTCGGTGGAAAAAAAGAAGAAATTGTCAATTCATTTTGTTGATGTTTTTGTGAAGTTTCATAATGTGGTGATCGTGACTTGGCTGTGAAACACGTTTACAATATCAATCTTGATCAACATCTCACCGATGGGATCTGCTCTTGCGGGGGATCTGCAGCGGTCAATTTGACCATACCGTTCATGTATTGCGCTACTGCCTCGGCTTGTCAAGCCGGCACGACGTGACTATTTGACAGGTCACCACGCTGGCGTATATCATTGGTCACTAATTTTACTGATTGCGTATAATTCAATGTCACATTGACACGTTAACATTTGTTTTGCTCATTAATTAAGGTTATAAATGCGTGTTAAGTTATGTTTATGTAGGGGCTATTGCAATTGTTATATAGGCACATCCCAAATGGTAGCAGTAATAGTCTTCGTCAGTCATAGTTGACTATGGGTTTTATTGCGCCCCTAGGAAATGCTATTTTTTTCTTTTCTTTCACCGTGTATTCTCTTTTTCTATGAATCTGTGTGCTTCTTGTTTGAGACACGTCTATAATTCGGAGTTTTGGACAACCCCTCAGTTCTTTTGCCAACTGTTAGTTGTTGGTAAAGTATATCCTTTGATCTGCGGCCGTCTAACATACGGTGTATGTGGCTAAGCCAGCGTAACCTACGTTGGGCTGATCAATGGCCGACGTTGGAATTATTTGACGCAAGTTATTTACATGATGAAACGCATTAATGTGGACTGCTCCGTCAAGTCGACCGAAGATTTTCCTCTTTGGGGAATTTGCACCGTGTTTCGTTCGTTGTACGCTAACCGTAGGGTCTGTTGTTTGATGTGTGACGGTGATAATTCGACGACTAACTGTGTGTTTATATGTTCGGTTGGTGTCAAGAACGGTGTCCTAACATCATCAAGCGCTATACATTTTTTATTCTCAATATGACAATCATCATTTTCTGGAGCACGTGAAGTTCCGGTATATGGTGGATAGGCGGAAGGAACCATTGAAGGCTATGTCTGAAAAGTGTTCCTTGTTGCAGTTTCCTCATATTCCAAGTCCGGCTTGTTGCAGGAGCTACTGAGTTAAGTGCTCTGTGCACACCGTGAGCTGTGTGTCTCATCCGTTTTGATCATGTTTCGATATTCCAATTGTTTACGATGAATGATGATATCGTATGACAGGGAACAGTTGGCTGTGTTCACTTTCTGCACGTTTCGCCTTATGTCTTTTGGCGTGTGCTGAGACTGCTACGATGGGGACTACAGTTACCTTTCTTTGTTTGGGAGATGAGTTAGTAATTCGGATGATTCCACTGGCACGGGCGATTGAGCGATTATGGATTTTAATTCGTTTCCAGTGATACCGAGGCCTTCCATAACTAATAGAACCAATAGAACCTACGTTGTTTTAGCAGCGTTTAGATGTTCGAGAGGCCTGTGCGAGTTAGGACCTCCACGTTTCTCACTTTGTCCTTCGAAGTGATATCAAGAATGCGGCGCTGACATCCGTATATAGGGATGCATCGCGACTATTTAAAGAAATATGAGACATTTAAAATGACACGCGTGTTGGAAGATGAGATGAATTGCAAGTTAGAAGACGTCGAGCCAATGCGATAGCTACAACACACACACACACACACACACACACACACACACACACACACACACACACACACACACACACACACACACACACACACACACACACACACACACACACACACACACACACAAACACACACACACACACAAAGAAGCAACATTACTGCTATAGATAAAAAAAAATATACTTCAGGGGAACGAAAGATAGTGGACGCAGAAGAAAAGCTCTTTCCCAACGAGACAGAAATGTTTTGTTCATTCCCCTGTCTGGCCTGTCAGTCGTATATTTTTGCTTGCAAAATCAGCCAATAAAAGAAACTGTTTAGTAAAACAGTCTCTGTCAGTTCAATAGGAAAGATAGACAACAATTGGCTACTTCCAGATGTCTGTAGAGAAGTCAATGACAATATATATAGATGGGTACATGTGCAGATGTAGTTGTAATTAGTCGGAAGACCCAGGTATCACTGCAAACGAATTAAAATCCATATTTGTTCAACCCCCCCTTGCCAGTGGAAGCACAGGAATTAACATCTCATTGAAAGATCCACACAAAGAAAGGCAGCTGCAGTCCCCATCATAGCAGTTACAGCACACGCCAAAAGAAATAAGGCCTAACCGCACCGAACGTGAACACAGTTAAACAGTCCTCCGTCATACGACATCATCATTCATCATAAACAATCGGAATATCGAAACACGATCCGGATGAAGTTTACAGCTCACGGTGTGCATAGAGTACTAAACTCAGTAGCTTCAGCTGCAAAGCCGGACTTGGAATATGAGGAAACTGCAACAAGGAACACTGTTCAAACAGAGCCTCAACGGTTCCTGTCGCATATCGACTATACTGACCGTAAGTCCAGGTATATGTGTATGTAGTTGTAACGAGTGAAGTGAAAGCGAGAATGTTCAATGAAAGGTTCTGGTGAGCAGACTTGACAGAAAAGATCACTTTGTGCACGATGTTGCATACATGATGGATGGATAGGGGGAGTTACAAGGACGGACCGGTGCACTGAACTGGCACAATAGTGATGTCACATCCGTTGTACTGTACAGTTGCTAGCAACAAGAAATTAGCGAGGAAATAGCGACAGTTATAGCAAAATGAATGAGCTGTTTCCAGTGAACATTTGCTTGCTTCTGGACACTTTTCAGACGTTCATTGGCATGTCAAGAGTGACCTACATCAGATCCTGCAACATAATACACCAAGTGACGTCTGCTGGCACAAAAAGCTGCTAGATCACGTTCGCCAGTTAAGTAATCATGTATTTGTCTGCACCAGAAATAGCTCACTTTAGACCAGCGGTTGATTGTTGAAATGACTTACACTTAGATCAGGACGAACAGGCAATTATTAACAGATCGACTTTCACCTGTCCCAGCTTTCCTCAACACGGGGGATACCTTGGCGAGGACAACATAGCTTCAACAAGGCAATTATTCCAATGAAAGACGCTATCATTTGTTGATACTTCTGGTGCTAACACTGTTGGGTCGTGTTTTAATAAAGCCAGAGCTTTGATCAAAATCCCATTTCAGATGTCAACTCATGTTTTCATGAAGGTCACAATCAAAATAGTGCGTTTTTTCAAACTAAAATGCTGGCAATCATGAAACACTCTAACATGTTTTCTTCTCAAATATTTAATTGAGCACGCCCAGGTACAAGTGTTGACAACAAGACGTATCCTGAACTGCTTGGCATTTCTTGCGCGTTTTTCTTGTTGATTACGGCTTCTTTGAGAAGTTTGAATTCAGTTTGGAGATCATCGGTCATTGTCACTTCCAGCCATGCATCGAGTGAAGTAAGGACTGGTAGTTCATCCATAGCCGAACCCAGTACACAAACTGCTTCGAGATCATATATGTTCGAGATCAAGCATAGCTTCACATGTGTGTCCCGCAACATCATTTATGCCATCATATGCCAACGATGCCACATGACCTATATTGGTGAGTCTGGGAGAAGATTAGCGGAAAGATTTTGTGAACATCTACGTGATGTCCAACAGAATACTGGTACTCCGATGTCTTCCCACTTCAACTCCCCTGATCACAAGGGCAAAGACGACATCCGTGTCACTGGTATTGTCCTTTGTCACTCTGGCGACCGCAGCCGCTATACTTTGGAAAATCGCCTCATAGTCCAGTATGGTTCGCTGACCCCGAGAGGTATGAATGTATCACACTCATACGCATAGTTTCCTTTTGGTTGCTCCTTCCCTTTTGCATAGCCTTCTCTACTGCACATATTTAGGTTCTTTGGTCTACTTACTATGCCATACTTTTTATAGTTCTTCTCCTCTAGTCCCGTATGAGACACTTCGGTGTTCTCCTCTATACCGTTTTTTTCTGTGCTCCTTACCCCTCATTTGTTATTATTGTGCCCCACTCTCAGACATCTCACTCTTACCGCCTTTTGAACACCTGTTAGTCTACTATTCGATTCTTTCTCCTTTGTGTTTGCACACTAACCCCTGTGTGAACTCCTCTGGTTCTGTGCGCATTTGCGCACATTTCTGCACGTTTCTCTGCGTTCACGACTGCCGCACTTGGTTGCTATTTCCTTTTGTTTTGACAGGATAGTTAATTTTGTTTCCTTTAACACATTTCGATTGTTTTTGTTTTGGTTGTTTCGTTATTAATTTTGTGTGTGTGTGTTTTTGTTTGTTCCTGATGAAGGCCTATTGCGCCGAAACGTTGTTTAGTCTGTGTCGTCCACTTATCACGTAAAGCTTCTTACATACCATTTTTTGTATTTTTCCTACACAAACTGCAGCTGTTTTATTGATTGTTGTATATAAGATTTATTAATTGTTGTATATATGATTTATTGATTGTTGTATATAAGATTTATTAATTGTTGTATATATGATTTATTGATTGTTGTATATATTATTTATTGATTGTTGTATATATGATTGACTGATTGTTGTATATATGATTGTTGCATACATGATTGACTGATTGTTGTATATATGATTGACTGATTGTTGTATATATCATTGACTGATTGTTGTATATATGATTGACTGATTGTTGTATATATGATTGATCGATTGTTGTATATATGATTGATTGATTTTTGTATATATGATTGACTGATTGTTGTATATATGATTGACTGATTGTTGTATATATGATTGATTGATTTCTGTATATATGATTTATTGATTTCTGTATATATGATTGACTGATTGTTGTATATATGATTGACTGATTGTTGTATATATGATTGACTGATTGTTGTATATATGATTGACTGATTGTTGTAAATATGATTGACTGATTGTTGTATATATGATTTATTGATTGTTGTATATATGATTTATTGATTGTATCACATGCGATTTATTGATTGTATCACATGTAATTTATTGATTGTATCACATGCGATTTATTGATTGTATCACATGTAATTTATTGATTGAATCACATACGACTTATCCATTGTATCGTATGTGATATGTTGATTGTTATATATTTTTTTTGTTTTCTCTTGCACACGCAATTTGTTGAATATTATTATTGCACGCGTGTTTTGTTGATTGTTTCACGAGTGACTACTTGATTATTGCAAACGTAATTTGTTGATTGATATCAGCCACGTGTTGCAGTCTTCCTGCTACAGATGATGTAGTTCACCTCGAATGTACTTGATGATATGTCCCTCGCTGTCGCCTCCTAACTTATCACACTCTATGACAACTTGGACTAGACAACGCAAGGCAACTGACGTGCAGACTCATTCATTCTAGAGAACACAATTTTTGTACTTTCTTTTTTTCTTTCACTCTTTCTTTCTTTCTTCTTTCTTTCTTTCGATCTTTCTTTCTTTCTATATGTCTTTCTTTCTTTCTTTCTATATGTCTTTCTTTCATTCTTTCTTTCTTTCTTTCTTTCATTCTTGCTTTCTTTCTTTCTTTCTTCTTTTCTTTCTTTCTTTCTTTCTTCCTTTCTTTCTTTATTTCTTTCTTTCTATCTTTCTTTCATTCTTTCTTTCTTTTTTTCTTTCATTCTTTCTTTCATTCTTTCTTTCATTCTTTCTTTCTTTCTTCCTTTCTTTATTTCTTTCTTTCTTGCTTACTTTTTCTTTCTTTCCTCCCTTATTTATGTCTGTCTATATTTCTGAATTTCTTAAATATATACATGTACATAGAAGAAAGGTCTCAGTATTAATAGTAAGAAAACAAAAGTAATGGTCATATCGACGAAACAATCATCACCATCATGCAGCAACCTTTGGAATACTTGGGCACAATAATAACATAACATGGAAGATGCACCACAGAAATAAAAAGCAGAATAGCTCAGACCAAAATAGCATTTCAGAAAATGAAAAATGTTTTATGCAACAAATCTATGTCAGTGGAAGTGAGAAAGAGAGTTCATCGGTGCTATATTGAACCAATTCTGACCTATGGAAGCGAATCATGGACAGTAGAGAAACAAATAAAAAGACAATTAAAGGCCACATAGATGGGATTTCTCAGAAAAATGTTGAAAGTTCCCAGGTCAGCTAAAAAGACCAATGAGGAAATTCTCAAAGAGGCCAACACAAAAAGGGAGCTCCTAAAAAACATCAGAAAGAAGCAATCAACATGTTTTTGGGCACATCATGAGAAGAGGAAAGTTGGAATACTTGGTTACAACTGGCAAAATAAAAGGAAAGAGAGATCGAGGACGACAAAGAGTGAAAATACTGGATAGCTTGGTGTCATGGCATGGAAAACAGTCAACAATAGAACTGATACGATGCACTCTAGATAGAAGATTGCGGAAGGACATGATTGCCTATGCCAACAGGTATGGCACATGATGATGATGATGACGATATATATATATATATATATATATATATATATATATATATATATATATATATATATATATATATATATATATATATATATATATATAAGGATATATATAGGAGCCTCGGTGGCTGAGTGTTCAGTGTGCTCACCTCGGTGGCTGAGTGGTTAGTGTGCTCACCTCGGTGGCTGACTGGTTAGTGTGCTCACCTCGGTGGCTGAGTGGTTAGTGTGCTCACCTCAGTGGCTGAGTGGTTAGTGTGCACGCCTCCTGATCAGTAGGGTCCGGGTTCAATCCCCAGCAGTGGCGGACTGACAAGGCCTAGATTTCTACCCAGCCTCTAAAAATGGGTACCATAGATTTTTCTGGGAAGTAAAGTAAAGGTGGCCTGGCGTGATACCGACCACATCACCCAAAAATGTACCGTGGTCATAGAAAAATATGGTCACTAACATCATGTTCCCCATACGACTAGCGAGGCAGGTAGGGAACCTTTACTTTTTTACTTATATATATAAAGAGAGAGAGAGAGAGAGAGAGTGGAAGGGAGAGAGAGAGTGAGAGAGAAACAGAGAGAGAGTGTGAGATCCAGACATCTGTTGTAATTTACTGAGACACATTTTCTGGTTAGCATTTATAATGTGTTTCCACTGACATATTTCCACGAGTGATCTAGGCTAGAGCATTGTAACCAAAGTGAGTTAGCTTTAGTCCTGCTACCAGACGCCAATCTCCATTTCAAATATCCTGGGAATTCGTCACTCGACACATGCGATCCTGTCTACCTGATTAGCAACTTTGCCACGTTTTGTTGCAAGGGGTAGGGACAGTTAACGTTTTCTTACAGCTTTACGATGATTTATGGCGTCCATATTTTCGAGAAAACCCTAAACAGATAATACGAACGAGTGTAAATAGATTTTAAGGATTAATTATAATGAGATATAGGATATAGTAATAAGCAATACAAGATAATACAAACCTTCTTCTTCTCCCTTTCAGCTCACTGTCGAGCATAAGTCTTTAACAAATACTTTCAACTTCCTGTGGAGCATAGGTCTTTTTCATCTCTGCTTCCATCATTCTTTTCCAAGACGATTTTCGTCTTCCTCTTTGTCTTTTTCCTTGAAGATTCAAACAAAGGTCCTGTTGTGTAATACTCTCAGTTGGATAATACAATTAGTTACTTTAAAAATATTTGAAAATATATCATGGTAACTATCGAAACATTAGTTGTTAAAATAATGCTGGAATCCTGACATGGTATCTCCGTTCTACATAAAATTCTGATAATTTTGAAATGAGATACAGATTTATATCTGAAGCCATTTTATTTTAAAACTTAAAATATTATACAATTACAGTTTCTCACACAAAATACATCATACAATTACAGTTTCTCACACAAAATACATCATACAATTACAGTTTCTCACACAAAATACATCATACAATTACAGTTTCTCACACAAAATACATCATACAATTACAGTTTCTCACACAAAATACATCATACAATTACAGTTTCTCACACAAAATACATCATACAATTACAGTTTCTCACACAAAATACATCATACAATTACAGTTTCTCACACAAAATACATCATACAATTATATAGAAGAAAACATTCATGACGAGAGCTGAACTGGAAATAACAATATAGAACAGGTCATTACATTGTAAAGTTGTTTCTTTTTCTCTCTCTCTCTCTCTCTCTCTCTCTCTCTCTCTCTCTCTCAGTCCCTCCCTCTCCCCCTCCTTCTCTTCATCCAATGATCCATCCATCCATCCATCCATCCATCCATCCATCCATCCGTCTATCTGTCTGTCTGTCTATCTATCTGTCTGTCTGTCTGTCTGTCTGTCTGTCTGTCTATCTCTATACCGCTTGCGTTCATACGTCATATGCGACTCTTCTACACTTAATGATCTACGCCCACTCTCGTTGGTTGCTGTCGAGCCACGACCTCTCACGTGACCTATGTTATCACAGTCACCGGGAAATGACGTCTGCTGTAGCTCATTAAAATGATCAAACATAAATATATGGACGACCCCACGACCACATCCAACTATATCTATAAATAGTGGGTTGTGTCCAAGACTATAAATTGTGGGTTGTGTCCAAGACTATAAATAGTGGGTTGTGTCCAAGACTATAAATAGGGGGTTTTGTCCAAGACTATAAATAGTGGGTTGTGTCCAAGACTATAAATAGTGGGTTGTGTCCAAGACTATAAATAGTGGGTTTTGTCCAAGACTATAAAGAGTGGGTTGTGTCCAAGACTATAAATAGATTAACCACCCACACAATGTCAGCTTTAAAGTACAAGGATATAAGTGTCTGATGAGGTTTCTCCTGTGTGATAGTAAGCATCTGCCATGCGAGTGACACAAACCAAATACGACACTAGTGAAAACCTTCATTCTGAAACATCATGGTAGCTGACCTATCTCTGTTTATATTATGGTAGGATCATCATCACCGCACTATCGGACCAGCCATGGATGGCTCCCATCTTTTCCTCAAAATGTCCATCAGCTCTCGAAACATGACCAGTTCGCTGTTGGTTAACAACCAGGTTGATCTGGTTTTATGTTGAGGAACCTCCGAGGAGACACCTGACCCCCTTGCACGGCTTGGGATCCACCCACGCTGGAAATGTAGCGTTAACATATTTTATCACGTGTAATAGTATCTATTTTTGTTGTTTAGTGGTCACATTTTAACACATGTAATAGTATCTCTTTTTGTTGTTTAGTGGTCACATTTTAACTCATGTAAATAGTATCTCTTTTTGTTGTTTAGTGGTCACATTTTAACACATGTAAATAGTATCTCTCTTTGTTGTATAGTGGTCACATAGGTACTTGGAAAGCGAACGTCTATTACAGAACAAATCCTAAGACAGCAACTATCGAGGCAGTGTTGACATCAAATTCAGAAAACAAAAGGAGAAAGGAGACGAGGCCAGGCACAACGAATACATGGTGTTCGTTCTGTGGACGGATCTGTCTATCCAATATTGGCAGATTCAGCCACGATAGAAACTGTTCAGCAAAGTAGCATCCAGCTTAAGACACTCATATTTGTACCAAACTACCTACTTATGGTGAGAGCCGAGATAGCTCAGTGGTTAGTGAACTGGACTACAAAGGACAAGAGCTAAGGTTCAATCCCAACCGACGGCTTCCAGATTCACCCAGCCTTAAATGGGTACCTAATTTTTTTCTTTGGAAAGTAAAGCGGCACGGGATAATACCGACCACATTACCCCAAAAATCATGTGCTGAAGGTCTGTAAAATTGATGGTCACTAACACCATATTCTCTATATGCCACTTGGCGTGACGGGTCACTAACACCATATTCTCTATATGCCACTTGGCGTGACGGGTCACTAACACCATATTCTCTATATGCCACTTGGCGTGACGGGTCACACTAACACCATATTCTCTATATGCCACTTGGCGTGACGGGGGTACTTGACATTTTTTACCTACTTATCGTGATTGCTTGCTACCAACCGTCTGTCAAAACACCAAAAGCCATATATATATATATATATATATATATATATATATATATATATATATATATATATATATATGCATCAGTGTCTAACTTCTCTTTATATCAGCAGGTGTAGAGTTCTCTTTGTTATATTTTATTATTGATGTTTGCTCTCAGGAAAAAATACACATAAGTAATTTCAGACTACACCGTTGTAATGTCTGTGTGTGTAAATATAACAAAATGTGCCTACTTGTACCACAGATGACGTAACACGACAGCTGGCATAATAACACGGTCTCTTCCACTGATCAAAGGAATAAAACAAACAGGAATCTATTAGGACTGGATATGCAGAAAATTCTGGCTCAAATATCACGTAATGTCAATATTTGCCAGTTAGAAAGCAGATAAAGTTTTATTTTGGCCGAAAAGCTTATTTTGTTTTCCTGCTTCAATGTTGTCGGTAATTGATTGACGCTATTCTGTTCTCAAAAATAGTTTTCTTAATGTCATTACCTGCCATGGCTGATTGTGTCCGCCTATCTCCAGAGTTTGCTTTAATCTTCTTGTGATTACCAGTTTTAGTTGTTGTGAAAACCTTTTCAGATTAAACTAATAAGATTACTTTACATGATTATTGATTATCAAACATAGTCAATACTTCATTACAATCGTTACGGCTTTTTCCACTTCTTGTTAGTTTTATAAGTGGTTATTTACAATATTTAATATTACTTATGTTAATAATGTTGTTTAAAAAAATAGTCTGGAGATTTTAGGAGAAGAATGCCAGTCGAGTATTGATATATTTGAAAGTTTTGTTTGTCCTCACGGTAACATCGTCCTTACACAATATGTCCAAAAGATGACGTTGCTCTTTTGACTTTCAGTCTGGAAGCATCTCATTGTCTGGTGGTTTGCCAGCCTCATGTGACGTAGTCGGTTGTAATGTCTCTCATTGTTTGATACCTTCGTCTTGAGTGTCTTCTCTCTCTCTCTCTCCCACATCTCCCTCCCACCCCAACTCTCCCACATTGCTTCCCTTTCAAATCCTTGTTGTTGTTGTTGTTGAAATTAGGTTGATAAACAATCTCAGGGGCAGATTAAATTTATGAGAGTGATGTCACTCTTAGAGTTCATAACAACAACAACAATAACAACAACAACAACAACAACAACGACAGCAGCAACAACAACAACAATTCCTTTTTGAACATTCAAGAACCTTCGCCAAATTCATCGTGCGACATCATCATGTGACTGAGATGTAAACCAAACATTTATTATTTGACTTAGGCTATCACAGTCTTCTGTGTTGATTGTGTTGATGTCTACATCGATAGTGGAGACATACATCGGGAGTAGATTATTCACATATCATTGGTGGAGACATACATTAGTAGAGGAAACATACAATCGTAAAGTATACATGCATCTGTAAGGGATACATACATAAGTTGGGGATACATACATGAATATAGGATACATACATTAGTAAAAGATACTTTTAGCAATAGGAGAGACACATATAAATAGAGGACATATACATCCGTAGACATATATCAGTAGAGGAGACATGCATCAGTAGAGGAGACTTGCATCAGTAGAGGAGACGTACATCAGTAGAGGAGACATACATCACTAGAGGAGACGTGCATCAGTAGAGGAGACTTGCATCAGTAGAGGAGACTTGCATCAGTAGAGGAGACGTACATCAGTAGAGGAGACTTGCATCAGTAGAGGAGACGTACATCAGTAGAGGAGACGTACATCAGTAGAGGAGACGTACATCAGTAGAGGAGACGTACATCAGTAGAGGAGACGTACATCAGTAGAGGAGACGTACATCAGTAGAGGAGACTTGCATCAGTAGAGGAGACGTACATCAGTAGAGGAGACGTACATCAGTAGAGGAAACGTACATCAGTAGAGGAGAGTTGCATCAGTAGAGGAGACTTGCATCAGTAGAGGAGACTTGCATCAGTAGAGGAGACGTACATCAGTAGAGGAGACGTACATCAGTAGAGGAGACTTGCATCAGTAGAGGAGACGTACATCAGTAGAGGAGACTTGCATCAGTAGAGGAGACGTACATCAGTAGAGGAGACTTGCATCAGTAGAGGAGACGTACATCAGTAGAGGAGACGTACATCAGTAGAGGAAACGTACATCAGTAGAGGAGACTTGCATCAGTAGAGGAGACGTGCATCAGTAGAGGAGACGTACATCAGTAGAGGAAACGTACATCAGTAGAGGAGACGTACATCAGTAGAGGAGACTTGCATCAGTAGAGGAGACGTACATCAGTAGAGGAGACGTACATCAGTAGAGGAGACGTACATCAGTAGAGGAGACTTGCATCAGTAGAGGAGACGTACATCAGTAGAGGAGACTTGCATCAGTAGAGGAAACGTACATCAGTAGAGGAGAGTTGCATCAGTAGAGGAGACGTACATCAGTAGAGGAGAGTTGCATCAGTAGAGGAGACATGCATCAGTAGAGGAAACGTACATCCGTAGAGGAGAGTTGCATCAGTAGAGGAGACGTGCATCAGTAGAGGAGACTTGCATCAGTAGAGGAGACTTGCATCAGTAGAGGAAACGTACATCAGTAGAGGAGAGTTGCATCAGTAGAGGAGACGTACATCAGTAGAGGAGACTTGCATCAGTAGAGGAGACGTGCATCAGTAGAGGAGACTTGCATCAGTAGAGGAAACGTACATCAGTAGAGGAGACGTACATCAGTAGAGGAGACTTGCATCAGTAGAGGAAACGTACATCAGTAGAGGAGACGTACATCAGTAGAGGAGACTTGCATCAGTAGAGGAGACGTACATTAGTAGAGGAGACTTGCATCAGTAGAGGAGACGTGCATCAGTAGAGGAGACGTACATCAGTAGAGGAAACGTACATCAGTAGAGGAGACGTACATCAGTAGAGGAGACTTGCATCAGTAGAGGAAACGTACATCAGTAGAGGAGACGTACATCAGTAGAGGAGACTTGCATCAGTAGAGGAAACGTACATCAGTAGAGGAGACTTGCATCAGTAGAGGAAACGTACATCAGTACAGGAGACGTACATCACTAGAGGAAACGTACATCAGTAGAGGAGACTTGCATCAGTAGAGGAAACGTACATCAGTAGAGGAGACTTGCATCAGTAGAGGAGACGTACATCAGTACAGGAGACGTACATCACTAGAGGAAACGTACATCAGTAGTGGAGGCTTGCATCAGTAGAGGAAACGTACATCAGTAGAGGAGACTTGCATCAGTAGAGGAAACGTACATCAGTAGAGGAGACTTGCATCAGTAGAGGAGACGTACATCAGTAGAGGAGACTTGCTTCAGTAGAGGAGACGTACATCAGTAGAGGAGACGTACATCAGTACAGGAGACGTACATCAGTAGAGGAGACGTACATCAGTAGAGGAGACGTACATCAGTAGAGGAGACGTACTTCAGTAGAGGAGACGTACATCAGTAGAGGAGACCTACATCAGTAGAGAAGACTTGCATCAGTAGAGGAGACGTACATCAGTAGAGGAGACGTACATCAGTAGAGGAGACGTACATCAGTAGAGAAGACTTGCATCAGTAGAGGAGACGTACATCAGTAGAGGAGACTTGCATCAAAAGAGGAGACGTACATCAGTAGAGGAGACGTACATCAGTAGAGGAGACGTACATCAATAGAGGAGACGTACATCAGTAGAGGAGACTTGCATCAGTAGAAGAGACGTACATCAGTAGAGGAGACTTGCATCAATAGAGGAGACGTACATCAGTAGAGGAGACGTACATCACTAGAGGAAACGTACATCAGTAGAGGAGACGTGCATCAGTAGAGGAGACGTACATCACTAGAGGAGACGTACATCAGTAGAGGAGACTTGCATCAGTAGAGGAGACGTACATCACTAGAGGAGGCGTACATCAGTAGAGGAGACTTGCATCAGTAGAGGAGACGTACATCAGTAGAGGAAGCTTGCATCAGTTAGGGAGACGTACATCAGTAGAGGAGACTTGCATCAGTAGAGGAAACGTACATCAGTACAGGAGACGTACATCACTAGAGGAAACGTACATCAGTAGAGGAGACTTGCATCAGTAGAGGAAACGTACATCAGTAGAGGAGACTTGCATCAGTAGAGGAGACGTACATCAGTACAGGAGACGTACATCACTAGAGGAAACGTACATCAGTAGAGGAGACTTGCATCAGTAGAGGAAACGTACATCAGTAGAGGAGACTTGCATCAGTAGAGGAAACGTACATCAGTAGAGGAGACTTGCATCAGTAGAGGAGACGTACATCAGTAGAGGAGACTTGCTTCAGTAGAGGAGACGTACATCAGTAGAGGAGACGTACATCAGTACAGGAGACGTACATCAGTAGAGGAGACGTACATCAGTAGAGGAGACGTACATCAGTAGAGGAGACGTACATCAGTAGAGGAGACCTACATCAGTAGAGAAGACTTGCATCAGTTAGGGAGACGTACATCAGTAGAGGAAGCTTGCATCAGCAGGGGAGACGTACATCAGTAGAGGAGACGTACATCAGTAGTGGAAACGTACATCAGTAGAGGGGACTTGCATCAGTAGAGGAGACGTACATCAGTAGAGGAGACGTACATCAGTAGAGGAGACGTACCTCTTTAGAGGAGACTTGCATCAGTAGAGGAGACGTACATCAGTAGAGGAGACGTACATCAGTATAAAAGACGTACATCAGTAGAGGAGACGCACATCAGTAGAAGACACACATCAGTAAAACAGATATGCTCGGACTAACATTCATGGTTCTACTCCAGGACAATATGACAAGTCAGAGAAGGAAGCCTCTACTACAAGACAATATGACATGTCAGAGAAGGAAGCCTCTACTACAAGACAATATGACAAGTCAGAGAAGGAAGCCTCTACTACAAGACAATATGACACGTCAGAGAAGGAAGTCTCTACTACAAGACAATATGACACGTCAGAGAAGGAAGCCTCTACTACAAGACAATATGACACGTCAGAGAAGGAAGTCTCTACTACAAGACAATATGACACGTCAGAGAAGGAAGTCTCTACTACAAGACAATATGACACGTCAGAGAAGGAAGTCTCTACTACAAGACAATATGACACGTCAGAGAAGGAAGCCTCTACTACAAGACAATATGACATGTCAGAGAAGGAAGTCTCTACTACAGGACAATATGACACGTCAGAGAAGGAAGCCTCTACTACAAGACAATATGACACGTCAGAGAAGGAAGTCTCTACTACAAGACAATATGACACGTCAGAGAAGGAAGTCTCTACTACAAGACAATATGACATGTCAGAGAAGGAAGTCTCTACTACAGGACAATATGACACGTCAGAGAAGGAAGTCTCTACTACAAGACAATATGACATGTCAGAGAAGGAAGTCTCTACTACAAGACAATATGACAAGTCAGAGAAGGAAGCCTCTACTACAAGACAATATGACACGTCAGAGAAGGAAGTCTCTACTACAAGACAATATGACACGTCAGAGAAGGAAGTCTCTACTACAAGACAATATGACATGTCAGAGAAGGAAGTCTCTACTACAGGACAATATGACACGTCAGAGAAGGAAGTCTCTACTACAAGACAATATGACATGTCAGAGAAGGAAGTCTCTACTACTAGACAATATGACACGTCAGAGAAGGAAGTCTCTACTACAAGACAATATGACACGTCAGAGAAGGAAGTCTCTACTACAAGACAATATGACACGTCAGAGAAGGAAGTCTCTACTACAAGACAATATGACACGTCAGAGAAGGAAGTCTCTACTACAAGACAATATGACACGTCAGAGAAGGAAGCCTCTACTACAAGACAATATGACACGTCAGAGAAGGAAGTCTCTACTACAAGACAATATGACACGTCAGAGAAGGAAGTCTCTACTACAAGACAATATGACACGTCAGAGAAGGAAGTCTCTACTACAAGACAATATGACAAGTCAGAGAAGGAAGTCTCTACTACAAGACAATATGACACGTCAGAGAAGGAAGTCTCTACTACAAGACAATATGACACGTCAGAGAAGGAAGTCTCTACTACAAGACAATATGACACGTCAGAGAAGGAAGTCTCTACTACAAGACAATATGACATGTCAGAGAAGGAAGTCTCTACTACAGGACAATATGACACGTCAGAGAAGGAAGTCTCTACTACAAGACAATATGACATGTCAGAGAAGGAAGTCTCTACTACAAGACAATATGACACGTCAGAGAAGGAAGTCTCTACTACAAGACAATATGACACGTCAGAGAAGGAAGTCTCTACTACAAGACAATATGACACGTCAGAGAAGGAAGTCTCTACTACAAGACAATATGACACGTCAGAGAAGGAAGTCTCTACTACAAGACAATATGAAACGTCAGAGAATGAAGCCTCTACTCCAAGACAATATGAAACGTCAGAGAATGAAGCCTCTACTCCAAGACAATATGACACGTCAGAGAAGGAAGTCTCTACTACAAGACAATATGACACGTCAGAGAAGGAAGTCTCTACTACAAGACAATATGACACGTCAGAGAAGGAAGTCTCTACTACAAGACAATATGACACGTCAGAGAAGGAAGTCTCTACTACAAGACAATATGACACGTCAGAGAAGGAAGTCTCTACTACAGGACAATATGAAACGTCAGAGAAGGAAGCCTCTACTACAAGACAATATGACACGTCAGAGAAGGAAGTCTCTACTACAAGACAATATGACACGTCAGAGAAGGAAGTCTCTACTACAGGACAATATGAAACGTCAGAGAAGGAAGCCTCTACTACAAGACAATATGACACGTCAGAGAAGGAAGCCTCTACTACAAGACAATATGACACGTCAGAGAAGGAAGCCTCTACTACAAGACAATATGACACGTCAGAGAAGAAAGCCTCTACTCCAAGACAATATGACACGTCAGAGAAGGACGCCTCTACTCCAAGACAATATGACACGTCAGAGAAGGACGCCTCTACTCCAAGACAATATGAAACGTCAGAGAAGGAAGCCTCTACTACAAGACAATATGACACGTCAGAGAAGGAAGCCTCTACTACAAGACAATATGACATGTCAGAGAAGGAAGTCTCTACTACAAGACAATATGACACGTCAGAGAAGGAAGCCTCTACTACAAGACAATATGACACGTCAGAGAAGGAAGCCTCTACTACAAGACAATATGACATGTCAGAGAAGGAAGTCTCTACTACAGGACAATATGACACGTCAGAGAAGGAAGCCTCTACTACAAGACAATATGACACGTCAGAGAAGGAAGCCTCTACTACAAGACAATATGACACGTCAGAGAAGGAAGCCTCTACTACAAGACAATATGACACGTCAGAGAAGGAAGCCTCTACTACAAGACAATATGACATGTCAGAGAAGGAAGCCTCTACTACAGGACAATATGACATGTCAGAGAAGGAAGCCTCTACTACAAGACAATATGACATGTCAGAGAAGGAAGTCTCTACTACAGGACAATATGAAACGTCAGAGAAGGAAGTCTCTACTACAAGACAATATGACACGTCAGAGAAGGAAGCCTCTACTACAAGACAATATGACACGTCAGAGAAGGAAGTCTCTACTACAAGACAATATGACACGTCAGAGAAGGAAGTCTCTACTACAAGACAATATGAAACGTCAGAGAAGGAAGCCTCTACTACAAGACAATATGACATGTCAGAGAAGGAAGCCTCTACTACAGGACAATATGACACGTCAGAGAAGGAAGTCTCTACTACAAGACAATATGACACGTCAGAGAAGGAAGTCTCTACTACAAGACAATATGACACGTCAGAGAAGGAAGTCTCTACTACAGGAAAATATGACACGTCAGAGAAGGTAAGCCCCTACCCCAAGACAATATGACAAGTCAGAGAAGGGAAGTCCCTACTCCAAGACAATATGACAAGTCAGAGAAGGTAAGCCCCTACCCCAAGACAATATGACAAGTCAGAGAAGGGAAGCCCCTACCCCAAGACAATATGACAAGTCAGAGAAGGGAAGTCCCTACTCCAAGACAATATGACAAGTCAGAGAAGGTAAGCCCCTACCCCAAGACAATATGACAAGTCAGAGAAGGTAAGCCCCTACCCCAAGACAATATGACAAGTCAGAGAAGGGAAGTCCCTACTCCAAGACAATATGACAAGTCAGAGAAGGGAAGCCTCTACTCCAAGACAATATGACAAGTCAGAGAAGGGAAGCTCTATTCCAAGACAATAAGACAAGTCAGAGAAGGGAAGCCTCTACTCCAAGACAATATGACAAGTCAGAGAAGGTAAGCCCCTACCCCAAGACAATATGACAAGTCAGAGAAGGGAAGTCCCTACTCCAAGACAATATGACAAGTCAGAGAAGGGAAGCCTCTACTCCAAGACAATATGACAAGTCAGAGAAGGGAAGCTCTATTCCAAGACAATAAGACAAGTCAGAGAAGGGAAGTCCCTACTCCATTACAATATGACAGGTCAGAGAAGGGAAGTTCCCAATGTCTCAAGCTTTATTGTGTGACCTTCCTTTGAGTTCTGACCAGGATTTACGCATCTGCTTCTCTTCAGGCTACCATCAAGTGAAGTTAGCTGCAGCATATTTACAACACCAACAACAATTGTAGCTGATCACGGGCCTTTCTGTAATAGTCTCTAGACTGGGGTAGACTATATCATATAATGGGTGATAGAGATATAGCCGTGGTCGGATAGCTTAACTGTTTACCCATAGTTAATTGGACAATAGCAGTACAGTTACAACAGACACAGAATAACATAGCAGGTTTTGGGGAATGGAAAATTATTAGCTGTTATTGGACACATGTGGGAATAGATGTAAACGTTACCTGACCGTCACATGTCCAGAAATTAGGTTCATAAACAAACTCGGGGCAGATTAAATTTATGAGAGAGATGTCACTCTTAGAGTTCATAATTAGTGTTATTTTTTTAAACTCAGAGGTTAACTAAACGTCAAGAAGATGTCTTGTTTTGCAACATTTGACACAAACGTCTTCTATAGTTGAAGTTCGCATACACCCATTGGCTGGATCTAGGCTAAGCCAAAATTTATGCAAATGATACAAATGTGCTTAATCTCATGCATTAGAGAGTAGGAAGAGTTTAAAATGTTTTGAGAAACATTCTAAAAATCCTCCAGAAACATTCTTGGTATCCTCTAAGTTACATCGAGGGAGATAAACAGTTAGAAATATAGAGATAGAGAACCAGATCAATATAGATACAAGTTAAAGAGAGATAAAGAATCACGTAGTGAACATCAAGTTAGACCAGACATAGTTTAGTTGAGAAGTGTTTCAAGTTAGATTCTGAGGTTTTGTGCTCCAGAGAATAATAGTAAGTAGATTAAGTGTAGCATTGAATGAGGCAAGGCGTAGATATAGAATAGCAAATATGTAAACCAAGACGAATTGTACTATTTTATAGAATCAAAGATATAATTAGAAATGTCACAAACAATGTGTGTTAAGAAATGCGTCAAATAAATATCGGTGTTAACCTCTTGAGCGCATCCAGATCAAGAACATTGAGTTTAGTATTTTCTGTTCTTCACTACATACATCACGTGTACAACCGACGATCAAATAAACTTGTATCAACACAATGTCATAGTCTGTGATTATTGGTTACACGAATCCATGTCAAGACATTGTTAGTACGTCGTGCTGTGATCTATGTGTAATAAATAATGAAAATATCTAAACTCTGTATCATAACACATGCAGTAGCAGTTCCGAGTCAAAGGATATGACTTAGGAGAAAACTAATACAATACAAGCACATATAACCTTTACGTAATATTGGTCCGAGCTAGTTGTGTGCCGGGATTTGTTTGTTACGATTATTCAGCTTACCGTACATACGGTTATTGAGCTACACGCATGTACGATTGTTCAGCTTACCGTACATACGGTTATTGAGCTACACGCATGTACGATTAGTCAGCTTACCGTACATACGGTTATTGAGCTACACGCATATACGATTAGTCAGCTTACCGTACATACGGTTATTGAGCTACACGCATATACGATTAATCAGCTTACCGTACATACGGTTATTGAGCTACACGTACATACGATTAGTCAGCTTACCGTACATACGGTTATTAGAGTGAATCCCTGAACCAACGATGGACCGAGCAGGTTATATGAGAAAAATGTATTCCTTAGAGAAACTATTGTTTTGTTTGTTTTAGTTTGTGGAGGAATTTAAATATCTAGGAATTCTAGGGACAGACAGTTCATAAACAGCAGAAAATAACTCAAGACGCAGTCAAAGCTTGTAAACATCATACACAACTGTCACCACTATTGTCCAACAGGGAAACTCTAAAGGAAAGCGCGGCACATTACAATACAATCTTCATCCCAACGTTGTGCAACCAATGCCAGACCTGGACTCTACAATAAGGAAAATAACCCCTACCGAGATGAAATGTGTCAGACGAATGACAGGAAACAGTCTGAGAGATAAGATCAGAAATGAAGAACTCAGAAAAAAAGCTAGGATTAATTTCAGCCATAGAGCACATATAGAAACAACAGAAAAAAAAGTTTGATCACGTGATAAGGCAGAAAGTTCAAAACACAACACAACGAGCCTTCAATAAACGTTGCGATAACGCCAAAACCAAGGGCACACCATAAAGATGGATTAACGGAATATTAGAAACACTAGGAAAAATAACAACAGGAGAAACCCATATAAGAAGAAAAGATCACAAATTATATCTCATCTCAACGCTGAACGGTAAATGTGGAGGAAAACAAGAGGAGGAAGAGAAACTGTAGACCATGGAGATAGGTCATGAATAAATAATAGCAGGAGAAGCCAACAGAAGAACAGTTGACAGACAAATTGTATTAACTTTTGACGCTGAACGGTAATTGAGGGAAGACAGAAGAAGAGGCACACAAGGCTATTCAACTACACGTACACACGGTTTTTGTGCTGTACGTACACACGTTTATTGAGCCATACGGTGTTTTGAAGCTACACGTACATACGGTTATTGAACTACACGTACATACAGTTCGTCATTATTGTGTTGTGTTCCTTCCTTGTAAGGCTGTCACCATACTTTGGAGTGTTTACTACACCCCACCACTGGCTCCTTGCTACCAGGTTTACCGAAGCATTGCAATTATTTGCTTGTTCCCTACATACAGGTTACTGATCTACCGTTACATACGGTTATTCAGCTGCCCGTACATACGGTTATCAGCTGCCCGTACATACGGTTATTCAGCTGCCCGTACATACGGTTATCAGCTGCCCGTACACACGGTTATTCAGTTGCCCGTATCTACGGTTATTCAGCTACACGTTGACACCGTTAGTTCATCCACTTCTAGCACTTAGCTGCGGTAACATAAGGAGCGGCCATATTAGCAAGACCCTACAGGTAAGTGACAGGTAAAATGGATTTGCTTTCACCATCACCTGTGTGGCTCTTGTAAATACGTGGCAAGTCTTGACAGGTCACGTGCTTCATTAACTAACGACTGTAGCCTTGTGATCGTTAAAGCGTGTAGAATAACATCACCTGAGATGTTGAGCATATCACGATGGCCGAGCTGTCTCAATGACATCAGTCAAGCCGGTCACAGTGTGAGATCAGTTCTCAAAGTATGAATGTCGGGCTGGCGTGATGTCTCACGGCTGTGAGTAAACCATGTGTTAATCACGAATATGGAAGCTCTTACACCTAAAGTCATAAACACACAAGCAGAATCTGGTGCAAACGGGTTTACAATTCTACAGATATAATTTGACTTGAATAGAGAAGAGTTAGAAACGCAACAGCATGATGAGTCAGAGAGAGAGGTCTATATTTAACATTTCATGTTGCTCTCATTTGACGTGCTTTAACTTAACAGAACTGGGCTGTAACGTTTCGAGTTGACGGGAAGAAGATTATCTCCGTTATTACCTTCCAAAACCCATTAAACTCGTCCAGAAATGCAAAAATAGTAATCTTTAGTGGAACGGTACCAGGCCAGGGCTTGGCCCTGGGACAGGACGTGTGAACTGTCTGTTATCGACTGTATATTTGCCACGAGCTGGGCTCAGATCGGATCGAGTGCCCCACCGAAGTGGAGATCTGACTTAATTTGTTGGTACAGCGACTATTAATGTGGCGCGCTCACTGATCATGAAGTGCAAACGGATTTGGCGCGGGCGCATGCTTATTATGCTACCTGTGACGGCCGTTACAGCGATCCGGAAGTGCCCATTGTGAACTGTGCATTGTTTGTACAGAGTTCAGCGCGTTCAATAGTTAACTATGTGAACGCCAAGGCGCGCCATTTTCTCAGAACGCAACGCGTCCAAGAAACAGTAGGAACGATCAGGAGGGACACATTTTTGGTTGCTGGAACGTGGTCTGAACGGATATGGGAATGCCTCGCCTGAAGCGATGCCTTTCCGTTATAAAATCAAATGCAAATTAATTTGTTTTGTAATCAGCAAGTTTATAAAAGTGAATTCATCAGGGAAAGATCAACGTAGACAAGAGATTGGAGGAATCTCGAGTTCGTTAATAGTAAACAGCGATTGACAGGAAGAAAACTGGAAGAGAGTCAAAGCCAAAATCAGCACAGCTCCAACAATTTGTGGACATGTAGAGTTCGACAATCTTTTCTTCTTCTTTTTCTACCTTTTTAGCTCCCAGTGGAGCACAGGTCTTCAACAAACACTTTCCAAGTCGTTCTGTCTTTTATCATTCTTTTAAGATCATTCCATGTCTCCCCCCATCATCTTCATCTCTGGTTCCATCTGTCTTCTCCAAGAATTCCTTGGTCTTCCTCTTTGTCTTTTCCCCTGGGGATTCCAAAAAGGGTCTGTTGTGTAATACTCTCAGTTGGCTTCCATAGTATGTGTCCTATCCAGCGCCATCGTCTTCGCTGTATCTCTTTATCCACTGGTGTTTGACTGTAGAGTTCGACAATACCAGGACAAAATCATCAACTGACATGTCTCATTTCTCTGGACACTTTAGGTCTCTGTGCAAACACCTGCACTTCGCAATATGTCAATTCTCTGGTTATCTGGAGGTCTCCGTGCAAGACCTGCCAACTACACGATCCTTTTTTGATGAAATAAACTGGCAGAGCTTAGAAGCGCTAGCAACGTGACAGACGCCGTGTGTTATAATGCATACGGTTCGAATCGTTGATGGTTTCTGTGTTGTCTGAAGTTGCTTGCGAACTTTCTCCCCTAGGGCTGTACACATACCAACCTTCTATGTACTTTACGAAAGTCGCACTATGACCATTTTGTTTATAAATGATGTAAAAATCATGGATGCAGTTGGCCATGACCTCTGTGTGCAACGTGACCACAGCGGTGTGGGGACAACACATGAAGTTAGAAACTAAACCAACACACTCTGACATACACATACTCAACTATGACTGAGCGGTCATCGTCAAGCCTTTTTTTTTTGCTCCCCTCTTCCCACTCATTTGATTCTAAATTAGCACCGCGATGTAGTTCACAGTAACCAGGCGTGTACCGGTACACGGACAACTAAGGGAGCACACGTGACCTCTCATACGTCATCAGATGCGAGAATAAAAATGGGTACGTGACGGTGGGCACGGTCTTAGAGTTGGCGCTGACATGACCTTGACCGACGGGTGGTCTAGGGGCGTGAGAATGCTCTGTTGAGTTCAAACGTAGAGCAATCTGCAAGTGGATGATAGTGGAGAGCTAAAGAGAGAAGATGCTGAAACAAGAGATGAGAGAGTGAAAGAGAGAAGATAAAACAAGAGTTGAGAGAGTGAAAGAGAGAGAACTGTGTATGCAGAGATTGGTTTTTGAGATCACATTTATTTAAGGGGCGTGGGGTCGGGGGGCGGGGCGTATCTTATAAACGCACTTTTGAAAGAAAGACACTGATTTACAATATTTGTTGTTTGTTTACAGTCAAGTTGTCACACGTAAACAAAGATAAACTCACGTGTTTAGGCAATGTACATCAAAAGTACGTGAATGTTTGCAGTGAGCAATGTACACCAAATGTACGTGAATGTTTGTAGTGGACAATGTACACCAAATGTACATGAATGTTTCTAGTGGGCAATGTACATCAAATGTACATGAATGTTTATAGTGAGCAATGTACATCAAGTGTACATGAATGTTTCTAGTGGGCAATGTACATCAAGTGTACATGAATTTTTGTAGTGAGCAATGTACATGAAATGTACATGAATGTTTGCAGTGAGCAATGTACATCAAAAGTACATGAATGTTTGTAGTGAGCAATGTACATCAAATGTACATGAATGTTTGCAGTGAGCAATGTACATCAAATGTACATGAATGTTTGTAGTGAGCAATGTACATCAAGTGTACGTGAATGTTTGCAGTGAGCAATGTACATCAAGTGTACGTGAATGTTTTGTAGTGAGCAAAGAAAAAAAATGACCTACCAGATGTGTTCGTTTTGAAATCATCATGTGCCATACCGGTTGGCGTAGGCGATGATGTCCTTCCACAGTTGTCAGTCCACAGCACATCGTATCAATTATGTTGTTGACTGTTTACCATGTTACGACACCAAACTATCTAGATCCTCTCTCATTGTCGTCCGCGATCTCCCCTTCCTTGTATTTTGACAGTTGTAACCAAGTGTTCCAACTTTCTTCTTCTCGTATCTGGCACAAACATGTTTTTACTTTCTTATGTTTTTTTTCTAAAGCTGACTTTTTTGTGTTGGCCTCTTTGAGAATGTCCGTGTTGGACTTTTTAATCGTCGTGTAACTTTCAATATTCTTCTGAGAAATCCAATCTCTGAGGTATATAATCTTTTAATTGCTTGTCTACTGTCCGTGATTGGCTTCCATATGTCACAATTGGTTCTGTTCAGCACCCACGAACTCACTTTCTCACTTTTATTGTCATGGAATTGTTGCACAGGATGTCTTTGATTTTCTGAAATGCTACTTTGTTCTCGGTTGTTCTGTTTTTTTTTTTAATTCTGCGGTGCATTTCCCATGTGATGTTATTATTGTGCCCAAGTATTTGGCGCTCTGCTGCTGTTTTAGATTTGTTCCGTTTATGTGTTTGTTTTATGAGGTTGACGGTTATTTTCTCGATATGACCATTACCTCTGTTTAATTACGTTTAGATGAAAGCCTTTCTTACTTGCTCTTGTATATCTTGTCCTGTTTTGAAACATGTAGCACATTATTGATTTGATTACTTTTGTGACTGACACTCTGTCAGTGGCCAAGGTTTACGGCCACGAATCTCCAACATTCTCAGTCGTATCTTGTCAGTAACATTTGACAGGCACTTATCAGAGCACTTATTTATTTATATCCGCAGTAAATCATTTGGGAGCCGCGATAGCTCAGTGGTTACTGAACTGGACTACAAAGGTTGAGAGGTCGGGTTAGATCCTGATCGACGGCTTCCAGGTTCACCCAGCTTAAGTGGGTACCGGATTTTTTTCTATGTAAGTAAAAAGGCACGGGCGTAATACCGACCAAGTTACCACAAAAATCATGTGCCGAAGGTCTGTAAAAATTATGGTCACTAACTCTATATTCCCTATACTCCACTGGCGTGACGTAAGGTGGCCATATTTTTGAAACCCTAATCCGGGACAGATTGACTTCAATTTTCCATCAATAAAATGAAATTTCTTCCGTCTTTTTCAAGTGAATAATACATATATTTTAAAACTAAATAAAACACCTAACAATATAGGCTTACAAAACTTTATCAGGATTTATTGAATTAAACGTTATTGAGTTTGTTTCAGTATAAAAGATTTGCAACTTGGAGCGCATTTTACTGTTACTATTTCGCCAAATGAACAAGTAGTTCAACTTTTTAAACATTTTCTACACAACAACGGAATAATGTCTATTTTTAAGTCGAAGAGACGTTTACCATATTGGCAAAATTGGTAAACGTTTGTGTCCCTAATGTATTTTAACAAATCCGGGACAAAAGCTAAAAACTCGGCCAAAATCGGGATTGTAACAAATTCGGGACAAAGGTTAAAAAAACATTAACAAAAGTCGGGACTGTCCCGGAAAAATCGGGACGTCTGGTTACCTTACGTGACGGGGCTCAACTTGTTGTTTGACTTATAGTAACTCGTTTAACAATGATAACATGAGACGGCAGACGAATTGCAGAAGTTAGAAGCAGAATAGGACAATCAAAGACAACATTCCATCACATTATAAACATAATGTGTAGCAAATCATTGTCACTTATTATTATAAAACGTGTCCTCAAGTGTTACATAGAACCTATTCTACTGTATAGAAGTGAGTCATGGACAATAAGTAAGTCATTACATGGAAAGTTAGAGACAGCTGAGATGTGGTTTATCAGAAGAATGGTAAAAAGTCCACAGCAACAATTGTTAAAGAAGGTTTAAAACAAACTGGAGTAACGAGGAATATCATCAAAATCATACGGAAGAGACCATAGTAGTGGGAGCCGTGGTTTTCACACCTATGACGTAACAAAGACAAAGAATAGGGTATACCCTACGAAGTCCAGTACCCTTTAAGTACAAGAGTTATATAGTAGGATACCACCACTTTCCCATGGTGGAAGGTGGTGGTGGTGGTGGTGGACTTCTGTTATGATATATATGTATATATGAATAGGACTTGTATAGTGCATGAAGGGGTTCAACTCTTTGAGGGGATAATTACTGAGTCATCTATTGGACATCAGTTTTTCCCGCCAAAGTGACTTCCAATAGGAGCTAGTGTGTGTATGTTGTCCGGCTATAGACCACGCCCACTCCGGAAGTGAAACTACCATATTAGGGAGTAGTGATACGTTAGTTATTTCATAGTTATGGTGAGTATATATACATATAATAGTAATAAGTTAATAGTGATTATATCTACGTGGACGTAAATGGGCCCGTATTTAAGATATGGACCATAAGTAGGTATATATACATATATATATATATTGGCAAATCTTGCTGGCGGTATGAACGAACAGTCATTTTCTCCCACCGTGGCACATAATGACCCAATCAATTCTGTTCGCGCGTGAGTTTATTGATTATTGTCTCCAGCGCGATATTCTGGGCATGTGAACGATGGCAAAGAAAATGATTTTGATCGATCCTCGACTGGTAGAGTCTGTAAATCACCACCAAGTCGCGTATACGCCACCCGAGTCACTAAAAGACAACCTAGGAGATCTGGATACGCAAATGCAACGAGTCCTGGAAAGAGAGGACATGTCACCACGCGACAAAGCCAGACTGTATCAGCAGACATTGCAACGGTATCTGCAACGTCTCGATCAGTACAGACACAAACCTCTAGGCGTAGTGGACATTAAACAGGCACCCCCATCCCCCGACGCGATTACAACACCACCAACTGCGGTACTTAAAGACGAAGTCGACGAAAAAATTCCTCAGTCAGCGCCAAGCGCGCCTAGGCCGAAAACGAAAGCGGTCATTCACAAAGAAGTTGTGGGCAAGTACAGGCTCAGGAAAAGAAGAAAAAGTAAAATTCCAAAACCAAACTGGGAGTCATGGCCAAACGAGTAGATAAGATTTTAAGAAGCCGTTACTACGATCCGAATCGACCGGGTGCCTACGGGGGTGTGGGTGGTTTACAGCGTAGTACAAAACTAAGCTCTGCAAAAATTAAAGAATGGCTGAGTCTGCAGGATGCTTATACTCTACACAAACCCGTTGTTAGAAAATTTAAGAGACGACCCATCATCGTGGGTGGTATGAATCAGCAGTTCCAGGCTGATCTGATCGATCTCAGACAATTAAGAAGATACAACGACGCGTTCTCGTATCTCGTTACGTGTATCGACGTTTTTGCGAAGTATGCTTGGGCAGTTCCGATACGGTCGAAAACCGCAAAAAATCTAGTGGAGGCCGTGAGCGAAATATTTGCCGAGCGCAAACCGATAAATCTTCAAACGGACAAAGGATCCGAATTCGTCAACAAAACTTTCCTAAAGTTTCTCAAGGAAAATTGAGTCCATTTGTTCACTACGGAGAACGAGGATATAAAGGCAGCGATCGTAGAACGATTTAACCGAACGTTAAAAGAGAAAATGTGGAAATTTTTTACGAAAACGAACAAATCGAGATATGTGAATGCGTTATCCGCCTTACACAGAAACTACAATAATTCGTATCACAGGAGCATTAAAATGGCGCCGGTCCACGTAAATTCGGCCAATCAACAACAAGTCTGGAACACGTTGTATAATAAACTGTCGGGGAGAGACAATAGACAGTAAGTGGCGATCAATATCCGTTATAAAGAAGGTGATCGAGTTAGGATAGCTCAAGCCAGAGCTATTTTCAAAAAGGGGTATACACCATCGTTGACGGAAGAACTGTTTACAATCAGTCGAGTAAACAAAAACACTAACCCGGTAACCTACGTTGTGAAAGATGATTCTGGTGAAGAGTTGAAAGGGTCATTTTATACAGAAGAGCTTCAGAAAGTCGGCGAAAAACGGGTGTATCGAATAGAAGCCATCTTAGAAGAGAGGCAAGTTGGTGGAAAAAAACAGTACTTAGTCAAATGGTTCGGTTACACCTCGGCATTTAACAGTTGGATTTTGAGCGAGCAGGTATCGAGATACAGAGACTGACGAAATGGAGGGGGATGAACACGTGCAAACTTTTCTGAGTACGGTAGTTGAACGAGAAGAAACGAAGAACGACGAAGGGACCAGTCACGATAGCAGAACCTCACTCTGGCCTGTTTTCGGTAAACTGCTCCCGCGAATGGAGATCGTTTTTCTCTGCCAAATGATCGTTATATATGCCGTAATCGGCGTGGCTTTATTTAATCTGACGGGTGGAAACGGTGAGGGTCAGGACGGAAAGATTTGGATCGCGCTCCTGAGCAGTTGTCTGGGTTACATGCTTCCAAATCCCAAGTTGGAGACGAGACGGTGAATCAAGGAAGATGAGTTTTTACATCACAGCCCCCAGCAACGCTTCGATGCAAATTTATCCTGAAAATAGTCCTGGAAACTTTTTCGTCAAACTCCCTCAAACTATCGAACTGAATGCAAACTACGAAGTCGGTTTGGCCGAGATACAATTTCCAAACACTCATTTCAACGTCCTACCCGGCGATATCTGGATCCGTTACGAAACCTCTAGTAACACAGCAGTAACAATGGAACTGGCGCCGGGGTTATACAAGACAGCGGATAACTTTATCGATGCTTTAAATAAAGTGATTTTGGAAAAATCACCACCTATCAAAATGAGATTTTTTAATAAAGAAAACGAAAATAAGGCCATACTTAAACTCTTTGACCAAGGACACTCGGTTACCATAAGCGAGGAATTGAAAAGTATCTTAAGCCTCCCATCGAATCGCGTGACAGACGCTAACGTGGCCCTGCACGGCGAGAAAGAAATAAATTTGGAAACGCAAACCAGAAACGTGTACGTCTATTGCGATCTAGTGTCACCTAGAGTGGTGGGGGATGTTCTGGTACCCTTACTGAGGGCAGTTCCTGTTTTGGAGAAAACCACCACATCCATATTTTGCATCTACGACAAACCGCACTATGTCCCCCTGAGCAGGTTCTCCTTCGACAGGTTAGAAATTCTTTTAACTAACGACAGGGGAGTTGCGATCCCATTTACATCCGGAACGTCGGTACTGACGTTACATTTCAGAGCGCGGAAGCACTTCGATCTGGTATAATGGTGAGACACACGCCGCTTCATCGAAATGCTAAGTTATACGAAGAGTGTTGCTTTAATCAAGCCGGCCACGGCCTCCCGGTATTTGTCGGAGGTAGAAGACAGCGAGGGCGCGGTATCGGAAGTTTTTTCGGAGGCATCGGAAGAGCAATTTTACCGTGGCTAAAAACAGGAGGTAAGGCCTTACTCAGAGAAGGTGTCGGCACGGGACTACAAGTCGCGCAAGACGCATTGGCGGGAAGAAACATTGGAGAGTCATTTAAAGAAAGAGCTAAGGAATCCGGTCAGCGTTTAATTCAGGGAGCCATCAGTCATCTGGCCGGTGGCGATACAGGCCAACAAACCGGAAGCGGTAGAAGAAGGAAAAGACGAGTAGCTCCACCTGGGATGCCGGCAAGAAGAATAAAAACGACAAAACGACGCGATCACTCTCATTCAGCGTCCAAGAAGTCTAAGAGGACAAACTATTCGGACATATTCGGTTAAGCGATATGGCGTTAGTGCATCCCAAGTCTTGCGAGTGTTTCCATTCTGGACTAGATTTGTTTAGCGTTCCACCGACTCAGACATCTCTTGATTCTGCCCAGTTTGTAGAAGTTTCCCCCTTGGCGTCTCTGGCATCTGGGGCCCCTATAGAATTTTCCATCAGCGGAAATTCGGACGAATACATCGATTTTTCCAACACGTATCTGCATATGAGAGCAAAAATTACGCTGTCCAACGGTGACAATATACCAAATGATGTTGATGTTGCGCCTGTGAACTATTTTCTGCACAGTCTAATGTCGCAAGTCGACGTATCTCTCAACGATACTTTGATTTCAGCTTCTGAAAACACGTACCCTTTTCGAGCATATCTAGAAGCCACTCTCAACCATAGCAAGGAATCTAAGAAAAGTTATCTCACGAGCGCCCTCTTCTACAGCGATACTCCCAAACACGCGGATGACACCCAAGGTGACTCCAATACGGGTCTTAAAACCCGTCGAAATCTGGCCCGAGGTAGCCATGAGCTGGATATGATAGGGCGACTTCACTCTGATATTTTTGCTCAGGAGCGTTACATGCTAAACAGGGTTGACGTTAAAATTAAGTTGACCCCCTCAAAGGACGTATTTAACATCATAGCTCACGACAAAACTGTCGGTTATAAAAGTGTCATCACCTACGCCGCCCTGTTGGTGAGGAAAGCCTCAGTTAATCCGGCCATTTCGCTGGCTCACGAAAAGGCTCTCTTACGAGGCAATGCGCGATACCCCATGAAGAGAGTTATGATTAAAATATTTGCCATTCCTAAAGGCATGTTATCTCATTCCCAAGACAACCTTTTCCTGACTCAAACACCAACGCGACTAGTCCTCGGCTTACTGGACTCGGCTGCATTTAATGGAAGTTACGACACCAACCCCTTCAATTTTAAAAACTTTGGCCTTACCTACTTAAACGTCACGGTCGCCGGTCATAGTATTTGGGGTAATAAACCTCTATCTACCGAATTTGACCGCGGTCAGTACGCTCGCGCCTACTTCAAGTCCATGCTGGCGTTGGGTCTCGTGGGAACAGACGCTGGTAACGGAATAGATTATAACGACTTCAAGAACGCCTACACTCTTTTTGCATTCGATCTCAGCCCTAGTCTTTTGAACGCCGAACAATTTGAGCTGGCAAAATCAGGGCCCGTCGCCATCGAGCTCAAATTTGCGACGATCACGCCTAACCCTATACAGGTCCTAGTTTACGCAGAACTGGACTCCGTGCTGGAGATCTCTAAAACGAGACAGATTCTTACAGATTACACAGCGTAAACACTTCGACAATGAACACGAGAGATATTCTCAACGTACTTATGTCTGACATTTTTGTGAGACGGTGTTCCATTGTTAGCGTAGTGGCTCGCAATCGGTTACCTCGCTATATCGATCCAACTAAAACAGCAGCCTTCGTTATCAATACCGACCCTAGTTGGAGACCGGGCTCTCACTGGGTCGCCCTCTACTACAACGCTATGGGGCAGTTTGAGTATTTCGACAGTTTCGGGTTTTCTCCCAGACATACAGAGATCGTCGATTTTATCGAGCGGAATTCGAACAGACCTCTCATCTACAACTCGCGTCAGTTACAAGATCTTGTTAGTAACGCGTGTGGACTGTACTCTGTGTATTTTCTACTGATTAAAACACGAGGAGGATCAATGCAAAGGGTCTTAATGCCATTTACCTCATCCACCAGACAACACATAAACGATCGAATCGTGTATCGACTAGTAGCACCAAAGCTTGTGTCGCAAAATTTAAAATTTCTAGTGCAATGACGTCAGTGGCTAAAAATATCGCAGACAAGTCTGGACACGAATTTTAGTGTTTAAAAATCCGGACTAAACCGGATCTATAATCTGACCTATGCTATAAAAGTCGCGGGTGAGAAAGCGCCAGTCACACATCGCTCAGTGCTGAAATACAGAAGATGCTGACAAACGTCGAGGCTGCACCAGTTGTCGATGTACCCACTAGCTGGGTCTACGTTACAGCAGATCGTGAAATGGTCAAACCATTGGCTACAGGGCTGAAAGTAGCGTCCGTGTCTTCATACAGAGGGTCGACTATGATCCATATTCGAAAATTTTTCGGGACATCGAATTTAACATATCCCACCAAGTATGGGATCACGTTGAATCGTTCAGAATTTGAACACCTCGTGTCTATGCAGGACGAGTTATTGGCCGAGTATGAGCGTCTCGAAGCCATTGCAACAACACTCGAGACTCATACAGTGAACGAACCCGACATCAGACTAGATCACACACTTCCAGTATCCACGTCGCCGAGTATCGAGCCATATTCCATAAATACTGGCTTTTACATGGCTCCTTTCTACGATACTGACAACTTCGAAAGTAGTCAGCCAATACCAGCACTATCTCCGGGTCATCTTAGTAGAAACGAACAGCTCGTGGCTATGCAGGACGAGTTATTGGCCGAGTGTGCTCGTCTCGAGGCTAATGCAACAACACTACACCCTCTTCCCCCGAACGAGCCATCGACCACGGCAGATCATAGACTTCCAGTATCTACATCAGCATGCAACGAACCTTATTCGATAAATAATGGTTCTTACAGGACTCCCGTGTACGATACTGACAACGTTGAAAAGATTCAACCAATAACAACGCTTGTCCCTGGTCATCTTAGAAGAAGAAAGAGGCTGAGGCTGAACATTTAGATGTTGTGTTTTAATGTCGTGTCTAGATGTACTGCATACGCAGTATCGGTGTTGTGTTGTATCAATAAAATATATATATATATAAATTACAAAACATGCCTCGTGTTATTTGTCATTTATGTGTACGTATATAATGGATTGTATAGGTGTGAAAGTCATAGATGTTGTAACTCGTTTTTTCTGTTTTACACACAGGTATACTGGTAGTACACCAAGGATACTGAGAGTATCCATATTATTCTTACGAGACAGTACCACGTGACATGTATATACAATAGAAAAAAAACTGCATACTTTTTTTTAATGATATATTTTTAATACAATATAAACGTGACAACGACACAAACATATGTTCATTATCACTGGACATAAAACTATCACAGAAGTATCATTGTATATAAATACTCTAGATACCTAACGGGAAAGTCGTCACATTGTCGTTGTGCACACGGCGTTTGATGTAGAAATAAGAGAGAGAATTTCTGTGCTGTGTATATGTATAGACACTCGATTTATATCGTTTAAAACCCACATTTTTCCTCCCTGCGCCTGTTGTGTCTTGAGAACCTTCATAAATATATCTTTGTCTAGTTTATTGTGATGTTTGCTAAGCCCTTTAGTACTAGTTTTTGAGTAATCTCCAAAACAGTGGTATGTTTTACTACATAACGACACCATCCCATCCCCTTCGTACTCTAACTTAAATAAATCGGGGTACGTTTATGGTACAATTTTGTTTTTTCGCAGTCTCGACAATCTACCTTAAATTTACCTTTACTCCTAACAAACTCCTCCCGATGAACGCTACAGGTCTCTGAGGGGAACCACTGATCGTACTCGTTATAAAAAGTTTCGAGTAAAGGCGGTCTAACGGCGGCAGTTAAACTAGGTTTACTTAACGCCAAATACAGACTGTCAGTGTCCATTTCACACAACTGAAAGTATGATCTCTCTACGAACCGGTCTAAAAAATCGTAATAAAATTGCAACATCCGTAGCTTGGCGTATTGATATACAAAGTAGCCGATTTGTAGCGGAAGGTCCCACCTCGTCGTCTTTTTTAACATTTCCACCTCGAATATATTCCCTACTCCTAAATCTGTCATATGTTTAAATAGTGGATCGTTAATGAGCTTGGAAGCGGACTCACCCTCGCAGTACGCGACGTTCGAGTGTTTCGCTTTATCGGTGAGAGTTTTTCCGTACGCCGAATTTCCTAACAACTTCATGGTCTCCCCCGTAATGGGGAGAATCAGAGGTAATCCTCAAAACTGCGTCTCATCTACATCCCCTTTTCGTCTGGCGTCGGATACGGTGTCCCCAAATTGTTTGAAACAGGGTGGTATTCGATCACCTGGTAGATGTTGGTTACCTCTAGATCGTGATCCAAATACCATTTTAATAAGGGGGTGGCCAAAAGAATTTTCTTCCCGATATAACTACCTATCAGGGTACGTCTAGGGGTCGTCAATAATTTATTTTTCACGGCGTATTCCTTCATAAGCTCTCCTATATCGTCTCTACACACGTCTACGTTTTTAAATATGGGTGTCATTTCGCTAAAATATTCCTTGAGAGAGTCGGGGACATGAATATCGCATTCTACAAGACCAAGTCAGGCACCCCATAAACTGAAAGATTTTATTACTCTTTTGACAGAAACCATCCACTCTAATCCTACGAGGTCCCAGTGGTACCTCAACCCCGTTGTATTGAGTTCGCAACTCAATGTTATGCTTGTGAGCTACCCACGTCAACCACTCTCTACTCTGCTGATCGTAATAATTAACTTTACGTTGTCTAAACCCGTCCTCAACTTTTCGTATAATTGGAAAGTCAGTGGGCATTTTCTGCATCAACGCCCAGAGATACAGAGCGTTTGCGTCGTAGCCTTTAAGACTCTCTACTACATTTTGAGGATTACCTCTGATTCGAGTCTCGTCCTTCTCGTGGTGGCGATGAAAGATTATGCTCGGGCCACCCACTATATTATCTCTAAGTGTTTTATGAAGCTCCGCTTCGCGTTTACCGCATAACGAAAAGACTACGTTTTTAGGTATGGTGTTAAAGAGGTATCTTAACGTCACACCGGGGACTGAAATGACGTCCTTAAACATATCTACACCTAAACCCGCGTAAAATTCGATCTGTTTCTCTAATGCGAGTAGAAAGGGCCCGACATCCTTGTTGTTATACCAAACACGAAAATCTCTGAGAGTGGAGATGTTATTGTCCGCCCATATCTTGTTACAATACTCGTACTCTTCGTTTGAAATATTACAGTTTTTAAGCGTCGAAAAGAAGGCCTCATGAGGGGGGAGAGAGGTTTCGTCTAACTTTTTTAGGTTCGTAATATACTCGTAACAAAATACGCCTTTAGTCTCTTTAATCTTGTACGCCGCCAAGTATTTACTATAAGATAACCCCGGGGCGAGATAATTTATAATATCTAAGAACTTTAGTCGACTGGTGGAGATGCACATAAAATTATTATTGCGCTTAACGATAAACTTGAAGGGCGATGTCACCCCTTTTTTAGTTTTGTTTTGTTTCGGCTCTTCTTTTCCTCTTCCACTTTTTCATCTTCATCATCTTCTTCTGTATCGTCATCTTCTTCTTCATCATTTTTCAATTCTTCTGCATCGTCATCATTTTTTAATTCTTCTTCAACGTCATCTTCTTCATCTTTTTCTTCATCATCTTCTTCGTTCACTTTTTCTACTTTGTTCGCCCCAGCTACGAAATGTCTTATTAAATATGGTTTGATAACGTTTAAGTCATACTTTCCAGAGTTGAACCCTATAACGGGGAGCTCTTTCAAGTATGAATCGAGTTTCCCTATAAGGTCACTACAGTCACCCCTGTCTCTTAAACTGTCAAAAACCTGTTTGAAACTGCCGCGTAAGATTATATACGACCGTTTCGCTAATGTCTCTAGATAATCTATCATTTTACTCACTAGTTTTTGGGAATCACCTTCGCTCACAAAACATACTGGTTTCTCATAACCAGGAATATTACTGGCTACGGCACAAGACATTAGAATATGCCTGGCTACATATTCGGTCACACTACTAATGTTTCCATCTGTCGTCGGTACATTACTAAAGTAACATTCATAATCGTACGTCGCTCTGTAGGGATACACGTAATTATTAGGAACTTCTATACCCCTATTAGCTATCGTTTCGAGTATACCCTCTTTGTTCCTATAAACTCCTCCGATATACTTGTCTTTTCGCTTATCCCCGGTACATGTCTTCTCGTGTCTACCCATATCCCAACATCCTTTCCACAATTGTCCACATTTAGGACAAGAAAAAGCCCGGGCCGCCTTATCTATATCCGCTATATACATAAAATGTTCCTCGTAAAATAGAACTCGTAAGGTGTCGTTAAAAGTCGTACTACCTCTTAGCATTGGGGACAGGGCTTGGTCTTTGTCAAAAGCGAAGACGTCTACGTTAATACCGAAACACTTTTCTAGAGAGGGAATCTGCGCTAGCGTTACACCGGGGAACTTGTCGTCTATATCTAGCCCCTGATGGTCTTGCCACTGTTTCAGGAGATCGCTGGTGGGTCTGTGTAAATTACCGAGATTAGCACCCATAAATAACGCTACACATCTAAAGAAACAGAGATTATCAGTATAGGGTGGTCCATGCTTGCTATTTTGTAATGTATAAATGAATTTATTGTTTGTAATGTGTTGTGGGAGTTCGGTGGTTAGACAGCCGATAGGATATTCTACAAAATGATAGAAATAGAAAGAAGTGCTGGGAAGGGTTTCAACACTATATTTAGTGCTCGGTCTATTATGATTTGCGTGGTTTAAGGGGTCACTATCTTGTAGTTGTGTGAGGAACCTATCAAAATCTGCTCTGTTATTGATAACCATCGGAGTTGAAAGAATTAAACTATTGTTGAAACTACTATGGAAAAACCGAAGGTCATTGTTCTCTTTATTCCTCAGGATGAAATTGTGAGAATAATTTATTTTAAGTCTACGTGTTTGGTTATTAAAGATGGGATTTAGAATGTTTGCCCATTTTGCCCTTAGGTGTGAATTTGGATTTTGGAAGACCGTGTGCGTTGACAGATGCCTGTTATTATTACTATGTGACCTTATTGCAGACCAGATGTCGACATAGACCTGTCTAACATCTGCTGGTAAACTAGCTAAACTGTCTAATTCAAGATCCGTTCGCGCCTTCTTGCTGTGTTGACTCTCTATCGATTGTTCATTATTCCGCTTCCTCTTAATTGTTGGATCAGCTCTGGACTTTGAACAGGTCGTCGGTATCGAAGCTGATGAGGTGGCGGAGGAGGTTGACGGTGTTGAGGAGGAGGAGGTTGAGGCTGCTGTTGTGGAGGTGGTTGATACTGATGAGGTTGATGGTCTTGTCGAGGATGTTGAGCTTGTACTTGTTGATATCGCTAGTTGGTGTTTGTTTTTAATATGTGTACTTAGATTGTCCTGTCTGTTAAATTCGCATGGACATAGAGGACACTGATATGTCTGTTTATTGTGAACAGTGTCTACATGCCGAGCTAGATGGTTTTGGGTAGTAAATATTTTTTCGCAGTCTTTACACGAGTATTTAGTATTAATGTGTACAGATTATATGTGCTCTGTACTGTCTCTAGGCTGCTCACCCCCACGAGTGTTATCTACTCGGGGTTTCTTTCTAGAGTGTTGTTGTTCTTCATCCCCGGTCTCTGCAACGTTGTTGTCTGTTGCAGAGAATACTGTCGGGGCCCTTGATGCAGCCGGTGCTGGTGCCGGTGATATAGTTGCATATGCTGTGTGTTTCTTCGCCACATGGTTGGTAAGATTTGTGGATCTTGTAAAGATGCAGCCGCATATAGGACACGGGTATCTCTGTTGGCTGTGAGCACTATCTACGTGTCTGGCTAGAGCATCCCGACGTGTGAAGCTTTTCCCACACGTTTCACACACGTGGCGTGGTCTGCTTACAAGTTCGTTACGAGAGGCCATCTGTCAACGAGATAAACCACGCATTTAGTGTGCGTACCAAAAATACATTGAAATAGTATACATATATAACATGCGCTCGCACACGCACGCGCGCGCGCACACACACACACAGAAGCAGACCCGATACATACTATATGTTACTAGACAATTATTAGTTATCGACCACTTCATTAGCACACCTAACCTCACCGGCTCCCATGTCTTACACCATCCCATACTGACCAACACTCAAAATTCATCCGTCGCTCTTACTATCATAAACGCTGTAGCCAGATATGCCTCATTTCTCCGCTTTCGCTTGTTTATTATAACTGTCTTTCAGCATCTACCACCGCTATATCAGTCCGTTTCAACTGATTCTTTTTTCTTTCTTTTCTTTCTTTTCTTTCTTTCTCTCTCTCTCTCTCTCTCTCTCTCTCTCTCTCTCTCGCTCTAGCTCTCCCTTATCAGTACTTTAATCTTTACACTCAAAACACATTATCAACATCTACGTACTTATTACTTAACTAAAACACACATCCATTAACAGTTAGTTTTAAATATTATATTTTGTCGGTGAGCGGGTATCTAGGTGTTTACTAACGCTTTTATTGACATATTTGAGTCTCTATCCCAATCATGTTCATATCACTAGCGTAACCATACCACTTTTACAATATGTGTTTGTACTAATGCGACTGGAACTATAAGATTCATGAAACTTAATAAATCGCTCAGTTTGTGTGACTCACGCGTAATGTATAGCCGAACATGTCCAGACATGTTTCACATTGTTGATTTCACGTACCACGCGCTCTTCTGACTTTATCTTATGTGGATTCGAAAATGACTAATTATGATTGTAAAATGTGTGTGGCTACAATTTCGAACGAATTTGTGGTCTTAGCTGTTGACATTATCCACACTTACGATAACACTAAAAAGAAGCTTTCCACGTTTTATAAATCAATGGCTAAACTAGTCTATACGGTATCAGGGAGATATGACTCGTTATTCGCTGGTATAACTCTGGGAGTCGGGGATAAGGATATTTACGCCTCGTTTGCGACCATTGTGGTTTATATGGTTTCAGATGGAATTTTAAACTGTGGGCGCCTCGTGGTTATTTATACGCTGGCTTATCGACTAATTAAGAACCATGTCAAAGACTTTTACGATTCTGATACAGATATATCTTCTCTGGAAAAGAGCTTCGCTTTCTTTGCAGGGATGTTTATCGGTGGATTATTCGGAGACTGGTTTGTAAATAACGGCGGTTGGAAAAAGTTCCTAGACTTCTCTAACGAAAAGGATACGACGATGTGGACTCTATTTCGTAACATTTTGCTCTGTGACCGTTACGACACTTACCGAACACGTTCCTATATGTTACGTAATTCATTTCCATTAATAAAACTATGATAATAAACACACATTGTTATGTATTTTAAGCAAAATTTCAACTTACCTGTATTCTTATAATGTTGGTTTTTTTAAAGGCTGGTTCTCCTAGCTTCTCCGACGTTGTTTCAGTATAACACCTGTGGTTATCTGCTGCTAGATTTACAGCTCTGGTAGGATAATATCGGTGAGGCTCTGGTTGTAGATTTACAGATATGGAAACGTATCTAGCAGTGTTATCACTGGTTAGGTATCTCGTGACTGACTGCCCGACCGACGCTAGTCGAATGAATATATTAAATCGTGTACGCGCCTTTTTTACATAACCTGTTGCGTTTCGCGCTGGAGACAATAATCAATAAACTCACGCGAGAGCGGCAACGATTGGGTCATTATGTGCCACGGTAGGAGAAAATGACTGTTCGTTCATACCGCCAGCAAGATTTGCCATATATATATATATATATATATATATATATATATATATATATATATATATATATATATACCTACTTATGGTCCATATCTTAAATACGGGCCCATTTACGTCCACGTAGATATAATCACTATTAACTTATTACTATTATATGTATATATACTCACCATAACTATGAAATAACTAACGTATCACTACTCCCTAATATGGTAGTTTCACTTCCGGAGTAAGCGTGGTCTATAGCCGGACAACATACACACTAGCTCCTATTGGAAGTCACTTTGGCGGGAAAAACTGATGTCCAATAGATGACTCAGTAATTATCCCCTCAAAGAGTTGAACCCCTTCATGCACTATACAAGCCCTATTCATATATACATATATATCATGACAGAAGTCCTCCACCACCTTCCACCATGGGAAAGTGGTGGTATCCTACTATATAACTCTTGTACTTAAAGGGTACTGGACTTCGTAGGGTATACCCTATTCTTTGTCTTTGTTACGTCATAGGTGTGAAAACCACGGCTCCCACTACTGACCATCTACATTTATTGGGGATGTGATGGGAAAAGAAGGCATTGAGAATACTGTAACAAGAGACAGAATGAATGGAAAGAAGAGCAGAGGAAAACCAAGAGAAACAAATATTGAACAGCCTATCCAGATGATATTATAAAAGACCAAATTGAAATGATGACATGCATGATGGACCGAGAGATGTGGCAGGATATGATTGCCTACGCCAACCAGCATTGCACCTGATGATGATAATGATAAACCATTCAAAATGTATGACATTTAGACCCATGATTTCTGATGCGTTTGTTATATTGATCATTTATTCAGACCTTCTTGATATTTTTACTTGTGCAACTTAGTTCGTTTGTCTTGAACGTCTCACGATGACGTATGCGACCTGGACATCTACTAGCACATGAAAGTATTATCCGATATGTCTCTATAGGAATGTGGAGTCCCAGATTGATCAATCAATTTGCAGTTTCTTCATATTCCAAGTCCAGCTTGATGCCGGAGCTACTGAGTTTAGTGCTCTGTGCACACCGTGAGCTGTGTTTTTCAACCGAATCGTGTTTCGATATTCCGAATGCTAACGATGAATTATGATATCGTATGTCAAACAACAGTTTGGCTGCGTTCAATTTCGGTACCGCATAGCCGTATGTCTTTTGGCGTGTGCTGTAGCTGCAATGATGGGGACTGCAGCTGCCTTTCATTGTTTGAATCATTCAATGAGATGAGTTGTTAATTCGGGTGATTCCACTGGCACGGGCGTTTGAGCAATTGTGGCTTTTGATTCGTTTGCAGTGATACCGGGGTCTTCGACAATAACCATAACCATAAACATAAACATAACCATAACCATAAACATAACCTTAACCAATGGTCAATCAACAGGAGACAAGATTGAAAGGATTGCCGTGAAAAAAAATTCTTCACTCACATTTCTATTAGTCGCCATTTATTATTCTGACGGTCATTAAATATTACTGAATTAAATAGTGTGAATAATTTATTTACTGAATTAAATAGTGTGAATAATTTATTTACTGAATTAAATAGTGTGAATAATTTATTTACTGAATTAAATAGTGTGAATAATTTATTTACTGAATTAAATAGTGTGAATAATTTATTTACTGAATTAAATAGTGTGAATAATTTATTTAATTATTGTGAATAGTTTATTTAATTATTGTGAATAATTTATTTAATGATTGTGAATACATTTTTTGAAGATTGTGAATAATTTATTTAATGATTGCGAATAATTTATTTAATGATTGCTAGAATACATGCACATCTGTTTCTGCTGTTGAGAACACTACTTTCTTATGTCTCTAAGTGTGAAGATATCATCTACTCTGCGTCTATTTACAGAAAACCTCGCCTGCTCACAATTCACATTTGGATGTACAACTCTGAAGAGTCCTTGTGTAACAAGTATGGCTGGTGATGTCCTTCAGGACAGATCAAGTAACGTAACTCCCAAACAGGGCATTCTGTGTGTGGTCTCATTTTGTGCAACTCCACAATCGTACATTTGTTAGACACTAGCAAAGTTATCTTCCTCTAACAAATTTGTCTCCCCCTAACAAATTTGTCTCCCTCTAACAAAGTTATCTTCCTCTAACAAATTTGTCTCCTCCTAACAAAGTTGTCTCCCTCTAATATCTTCCTCTAACAAATTTGTCTCCCACTAACAAGGTTGTCTCAGTCTAACAAAGTTGTCTCCCCCTAACAAAGTTGTCTACCCCAAACAAAGTTGTCTCCCCCCAAAAAGTTATCTCATCCTAACAAAGTTGTCTCCCCCAAAAAAAAGTTGTCTCCTCCTAATAAAGTTGTCTCCCTCTAACAAAGTTGTCTCTCCCTAACAAAGTTATCTTCCTCTAACAAGGTTGTCTCAGTCTAACAAAGTTGTCTCCCCTTAGCAAAGTTGCCTCCCTCCAAAAAAGTTGTCTCCTCCTAACAAAGTTGTCTCCCCCTAACAAAGTTGTCTCACCCGAACAAAGTTGTCTTCCCTTAGCAAAGTTGTCTCCACCCAAAAAAAAAGTTGTCTCCTCCTAACAAAATTGTCTCCCTCTAACAAAGTTGTCTCTCCCTAACAAAGTTATCTTCCTCTAACAAAGTTGTCTCCCCTTAGCAAAGTTGTCTCCCACCTAAAAAGTTGTCTCCTCCTAACAAAGTTGTCTCCCCCTAACAAAGTTGTCTCCCCTTAGCAAAGTTGTCTCCCTCAAAAAAGTTGTCTCCCCCTAACAAAGTTGTCTCTTTTTAACAAAGTTGTCTTCCTCTAACAAAGTTGTCTCCCCCTAACAAAGTTGTCTCCCTCTAACAAAGTTGTCTCCCCCTAACAAAGTTGTCTCCCTCTAACAAAGTTGTCTCCCCCTAACAAAGTTGTCTCCCTCTAACAAAGTTGTCTCCCTTTAACAAAGTTGTCTCCCCCTAACAAAGTTGTCTCCCTCTAACAAAGTTGTCTCCCTTTAACAAAGTTGTCTCCCCCTAACAAAGCCTTTGAGAAAACTCCACCGAAATGTTTTACCAGGCACAGCTATTTCTTAATAATATTTTAGTAGTCATCATAATTTTTCTCATTTTTTAATTGAGTTATTGAGTTATTGAGCTATATGCAGGTCATCATCATTGCACTCCGAACATGTCCATAGGTGCTCAGATCCCCTTCTCAACAAATCTCGCAGTGTCCAGCGACTGACGACTCCATTTCCGTGTTGGTTAATTAGTCTTCTTACACGCCCACTAAGTTTCTCGTTTTTGACTGTGCCCATCTTAACTCCCATGTCTTTTATACGAAGGAGTGACGCAGACTCATGGTTGTCGAAGTCCTGTGTCCTTCCCACTTTCCGGAAGGAATTGATGATGTCCGCCCGATCCATTAGTTGACCTTCCTCAACAATAGCGCAGCTAGCCGTGTTCGAGGGCTCGCGAGAGAGTGCTCGTGAGAGCGAGAGGTTTCCAGAGGGTTCTCGATGGAGCGAGAGGGTGCTCGAGGGAGCGCGAGGGTGATCGAGGGAGCTAGAGGGTGATTGAGGGAGCGAGAGGGTGATTGAGGAAGCGAGAGGGTGATCGAGGGAGCTAGAGGGTGATCGAGGGAGCTAGAGGGTGATCGAGGGAGCTAGAGGGTGATTGAGGGAGCGAGAGGGTGATCGAGGGAGCTAGAGGGTGATCGAGGGAGCTAGAGGGTGATCGAGGGAGCTAGAGGGTGATTGAGGGAGCGAGAGGGTGATTGAGGAAGCGAGAGGGTGATCGAGGGAGCGAGAGGGTGATCGAGGAAGCACAAGGGATGATAGAGTTATTTGCGGGTCATCATCATTGCACCCCGAACATGTCCATAAGTGCTCAGATCCCATCCTTAGGAAGTCCCGCAGTGTCCAGCGACTGACGACTCCAGTTCTGTGTTGGTTGATAAGTCTTATTATACGTCCAATAAGTCTCTCATTTCTGGCTTTGCCCATCTTAAATCCCATCCTATTCGACCGAAGGAGTGACGTGAACTCAAGGATGTTGAATCCTGTCCCCTTCCCGTGTCTTGAAGGGCGTTGGTGACGTCCGCCCGATCCATTGAATGATTGTCGTCAATTACAGCGCAGCTAACCAGCCGTTCTACTATATAATCTCCCCCTGCTCCCACATATCCCAGGGACGTGGACAACGGTAACTACGTATCGTTCACCTCTGTAATGACTCAACCAATTACTTGCCTACAGAGTCCATTTCTACATTTCTTATCATGCTCATCTAATAACTCAGTATATATTTTTGTGTAGTTTCATGACAACCAGATAGATGAATGCTTGGCCACAGCGATCACCTCCATCGCCATGCTACTCACAGTCATAACGTATGCACCGCCGCTGTCTGATGGTCTCAGGTATTTGAGGTGTCGAATATTGACTTTGTGAAGTCTTAAGCTAAATAAAAGTTTGAGATATGTCCCTCTCATTTCCACTTAGTCATTAACCCCAGATGGGTGCATTTGCACAACACGTGTAGTCCACAAAAAAGCCAAAAACACAAACTGAAAACATGTTGAGGCTCCTCGAATTGTGTGGGCTTAAGTTCTTGCTTTTAGGTAAATCCAGTTTCTGCTCCAACACTTGTTCATCATTGCACATTTAGTGACTTAGCTCATCAACATTGACCCAACACTTTTCTCTGCTCCAACACTCCTTCATCATTGCACATTTAGTGACTTAGCTCATCAACATTGACCCATCACTTTTCTCTGCTCTAACACTCGTTCATCATTGCACATTTAGTAACTTAGCTCATCAACATTTACCCAACACTTTTCTCTGCTCCAACACTCGTTCATCATTGCACATTTAGTAACTTAACTCATCAACATTGATCCATCACTTTTCTTTGCTCCAACACTCGTTCATAATTGCACATTTAGTAACTTAACTCATCAACGTTGACCCATCACTTTTCTTTGCTCCAGCACTCGTTCATAATTGCACATTTAGTAACTTAACTCATCAACATTGTTCCAACACTTTTCTTTGCTCCAACACTCGTTCATCATAGCACATTTAGTAACTTAACTCATCAACATAGATCCAACACTTTTCTTTGCTCCAACACTCGTTCATAATTGCACATTTAGTAACTTAACTCATCAACGTTGACCCATCACTTTTCTTTGCTTCAACACTCGTTGATCATTGCACATTTAGTGACTTACTCATCAACATTGACCCAACACTCTCATTCTGGGACAAGTGAAGCGCCTGGTGTGAGACCAGCAAGTCATGTAAGTCTGTCCTGCTACTACACCGGTCTATTTGTCGGTGCTATGTTCTCCATTTGTCTCCTTGTTTGTCAGCTGTGGATTATGATTCGGTGGTTCTGGAAGTATGAGACATTCATCGACGGTCCAACCGTTCGTCGCATCAGATCAGATTTGAACACAGAACAGATGCTTCTACTCTCAAGTGATGATTTTGTAAGATTGTATGGATAATGTATCATTGTGATAATATTGTAAGGTTGTAAGGATATTGTTTCATGGTGATAATAGTGTCAGATTGTATTGATATTGTATCATGATGATAATTTTGTAAGATTGTAAGGATGTCGTGTCATGATGATAATATTGTAAGGATATTGTTTCATGGTGTTAAATAATTATATTGTAAGTATAATGTATCATGATGATAGTATTTTACCGACAAGAGTTTCACTTTTTACAACAATTTTAGTCTTGCTATTTGAAGAAATGAACATAGGAAACAAGATAGACAGAACGTACACTAAATGATGTCTTTGGCGAAGCAATGGAAGATGGGGAGATCTGTTTCTCCTGCATAAACCGTTGAATCTAGTGGCAGGTCGTCAAGTAACGACGGGTCTCTGTTAATCGTTGAATGTCAATAACGACACATTAATTTTTGTTTAATATATCAGGTTACCTGGCCTGGTTTACGGACTGACAGTTACGAGTCTGCTATAATCTGAGAGATCAAATTATGGGATGCCACAGTCACGTGCAATCACAGCGTAGAGTTTTTAGCGTATTACATCTAGAAGTTAATAACAGTTTAAATAGTGAAGCCATGATGGGCACGTAATGTTAAAATAATATATCGTCGTCTTTTTTATTATTATTTCCTTTCTCGGTTGTCTTTCATCACGAGGGGAGATATCATTTACTGCCTTTTGCTCTTATATTTGCCTATAATGCAGTTATGTTTCCTAGTGTTTCTAATATTTCGTTAGTGGTGATATCTGTCCAATGATTGGACAATAGTGGTGATAGCTGTCCAATGATTGGACAATAGTGGTGATAGCTGTCCAATGATTCGACAATTATTATGATAGCTGTCCAAAGATTGGACAACAGTGGTGATAGCTGTCCAATGATTGGAAAATAGTGGTGATAGCTGTCCAAGGATTGGACAACAGTGGTGATAGCTGTCCAATGATTCGACAATTATTATGATAGCTGTCCAAAGATTTAGCAAATTAAATTTTAAAATAACATTCGAGTGTGAATTTAAAGTTACAAACACAAATTGAAAAGATTATAAAATATAATTACAAACATAAGTTGATAAGATAATATATAAGTACGAGTTGATAAACAAATATATAAACACATGTTGATAAACAACTATATAAATACAAGTTGATAAACAAATATATAAATACAAGTTGATAAACAAATATATAAACACAAGATAATAACAAATATATAAATACAAGTTAATAACAAATATATAAATACAAGTTAATAACAAATATATAAATACAAGTTAATAACAAATATATAAATACAAGTTAAAAAACAAATATATAAGCACAAGTTAATAAACAAATATATAAACACAAGTTAATAAACAAATATATCAGCTCAAGTTAATAACCAAATATATAAATACAAGTTAATTAATATAAATATATAAATATAAATATATTTACGGCCTCTCCCATTACTGTGGTCTGTCGCGGGGACATACATCAGAGTACAGGCCCCTTGTTCTGAGCTGTAGCCACAGGTGTTCGGGTCTGAGTTGTTATTTCACCCAAGATAGATTAATAAGAAGTGACTTTGTCACAGTCCGGCACATTCTGTCACATTCCATCCATTTCCGCCTGCACTGAATGCCTGTCCGCAGCGGGGACTGCCCATAGGTGGTGATGTTTTCAGCACTGCCAGCAGGGGCTGTTGTGGGGGAAATGATGTCAGCTATCTGTAGCCAAAATAACTGAGACGTTATAAGCTTGGGGTGCTCACGGTAAAATCCTCTCATTCTCTCAGCTTTTGCTACAGGTGGCAATACAGGTGGCAATACAGGTGGCAAAACAGGTGGCAATACAGGTGGCATTACAGGTGGCAATACAAGTGGCAATACAGGTGGCAAAACAGGTGGCAATACAGGTGGCAATACAGGTGGCATTACAGGTGGCATTACAGGTGGCAATACAGGTGGCATTACAGGTGGCAATACAGGTGGCAAAACAGGTGGCATTACAGTTGGCAATACAGGTGGCAAAACAGGTGGCAATACATGTGGCAATACAGGCGGCAATACAGGTGGCATTACAGGTGGCAATACAGGTGGCAATACAGGTGGCATTACAGGTTGCAAAACAGGTGGCAATACAGATGGCATTACAGGTGGCAATACAGGTGGCAATACAGGTGGCAATACAGGTGGCAAAACAGGTGGCAATAGATTCCTGTCACATCACCTGACGTAGAGGTAACATTGTATTAAGGCTTATTGTCGTGACGGCAAACACAAAGGGTTTGGGTTACAACTTGAACATGAAGACAGCGCAGACTTTTGCTCACAGAAACAAATCCAGCAACTCATTGTTGGCAAGACGGACTTCAGAAGACTCAACGGCGATAGAACTCGATCTCAGTAAGTCAAACAATGCTCTACCGCTTGACCCTCTATATTGTGGCCTATATATGAACATGGATAGGAGCAGCGACAGCTCAGTGGTTAGTGAACTGGACTACAAAGGACAAGGGGTAGGGTTCCAACCCAACCGACGGCTTCCGGGTTTACCCAGCCTTAAATGGGTACCGGATTTTTCTGGGAAAGTAAAGCGGCACGGGCGTAATACCGACCACATTACCCCAAAAATCATGTGCCGAAGGTCTGTAACATGTATGGTAACTAACACCATATTCCCTATACGCCATTTGGCGTGACGGGGGTACTTGGGGGGGGGGGGGGAGCGGAGTCGCGATAGCTCAGTGGTTAGCGAACTGGACTACAAAGGACAAGAGGTAGGGATTGATTCTGACCGACGGCTTCCGGGTTCACCCAGCTTTAAATGGGTACCAGATTTTTTTCTGGGAAAGTAAAGCAGCACCGGCGTAATACCGACCACATTACACCCAAAACCATGTGCCGAATGCCTATCAAAGTTATTAAATTATGGTCACTAGCATTATATTCCCTATAGGTCACTTTGTGTGACGGGACTTTTTAATTCACTTACTAGATATGAACATACATTTACAACAGCTTCACATCTCAGGTTCGTACATTTATCTTCGGCAGCTGTACCGATAGGGTCCGTGTTTCGCTAAAGGGAGGAAAGATGGACGTCAGAATGAAGCGCATCAATCAGCTTGGGTTCTGTCGTAGACCAGATCGTGATATATTGCTCTCCCGTTACATTTGTTCTAGTTCTATATTGGCTTCTATAGATTGTTCTATTCTTGGAAGAATGTCCTATTTGAAGCCGTGATCAGATTCAGTCGAACCGCGGAATATGAGTTGATGCATTTTTTAGTGGAAACATAGAGAGTTAAAATAAGAGTAGAAGTTGAATCTGGCACATGGAGTTAAAATAACAAAACAAGATAAGATTGGTACATGGAGTTAAAATAATAAAACAAGATATGATTGGTAAATGGAATTAAAATAACAAAACAAGATATGATTGGTACATGGAATTAAAATAACAAAACAAGATAAGAGTGGTACCTCGAGTTAACAAAATTCATTTTTTCCTTTCCGGTCGTAGACTGGAAGGAGGGAAGTCATAGTCCTCCACGATTAACGATTTGATGCTAGTTCTTGTAGTTCTTGGTTGTTTATTAGTTTCATTGTTGAGCCTTCCCTAGCAGTTGTTTTGCTTAGCTCTTGGTATGTCTTGTTTTCATTTACCAGATGGTATCCTCATGAATGTCTGATAGGGAAGTCTTTCTTCATTCATTCTCTGTAAATGACACATGTTTTTCCAACGTCTTTTTACTTTAAATCTCGACACGTATTCTTGCTTTCGTCTCTTATAAGTTCGTTTGAAGAACATTCTTACCAGCTTATATTAGAGATCATACGAAGACATATGTTTTCAAAGGCATTTAATTGCTAATCTAAAGTCTTGGAAACATAAGATAGATAGATAGATAAAAACATGAGAGCAGATGGAATGAAGTGACAAACACCCAGGCTGAAGGTAGCACACATTTCAACTGCACGTAAACACAAAAGTTGCAGGGCGTGAGACAGTTGAGATTAGTTCAAGTGCTTGCCTCCTTGAACCAAAAAAAAAAAAGAAAGAGAAGGGAACACGTCAGAGCCAGGAGATTACATTTGTAAAAGGGAGAGAACCTCGTTAGTGCGCAGCGCTTTAGAAATGTAGTTACTTGACAACATTAACATCAGTTGTGTGGCTTCTCTAAACATGACAAAAATTATGTTGTTTATATAAACACGCACGTTGTAATCATCAACATTTTGTGTTCGACCAAGGTCGATTCGTTTTAGAGAACCGACTTATAGCCTGCTTTGGCACTCTCAACCAGAGAGGTTTAAACTCATTTCACTCATTTCTTTAATCCCCGATTTCGTCTTTATTTTTTCTATCCGTGTCCTGTCCCATCTTTTCTGTCTGCGTTTTCTTTATTCCCACGCATACTCTTCTTCCCCCTTGCTTCGCTACCTTCTCTCTCTTTTCCTCTTTTTCTCGTTTTAATTGTATCCTATGGGACACTTCCTTTCATCATTTTTCATGACACCGCATATTGTTCAATGTTGTGCTCATTTTGGTCAAATTCAATCCTACTTGTACTAATGTCTAATAATCTTATAACCAACATCTACGCAAATCATAACCACTGTTTTTCAGTCAATGTATACATTAGTGTTGTGTTTTCTGGTTCGCGTTTATTTCTTAAGTTGTAATAGTATGTGTGTTACACCTGATGAAGGCTTTTGTGGACACGTCGTAGTTTGTCTCTGTTAGTTTAGCTGTTTTATACCATTTGATGTTTATTTTACATGTTGTGTTTGACAATATTGCATGGCGGTTTCTCCGACACGCCTCATGATGACTGTGTACTCTATAACGAGGAACAACACAATCTTACATCGATAAATCTGTTCTGGGAAAAGAACAAACATATACATGTTGTAATCACATCAAAGTCCAGAAAACTGATTGATAAACAACATAAAAACTGATTGATAAAGAACATAAAAACAAGTTGATAAAGAACATAAAAACAAGTTGATAAACAACATAAAAACAAGTTGATAAAGAATATAAAAACAAGTTGATAAAGAACATAAAAACAAGTTAATAAAGAACATAAAAACAAGTTGATAAAGAACATAAAAACAAGTTGATATAGAACATAAAAACTGGTTGATAAATAACATAAAACAAGTTGATAAAGAACATAAAAAATTTGATAAAGAACACAAAAACAAATTCATAAACACCATAAAAACAAGTTGATAAAGAACATAAAAACAAGTTGATATAAAACATAAAAACAAGTTGATAAAGAACATAAAATCAAGTTGATAAAGAACATAAAAACAAGTTTTTAAATAACATAAAAACAAGTTGATAAATAACATAAAAACAAGTTGATATAGAACATAAAAACAAGTTGATAAGAAGAAAAAAACAATTTTATAAAAAACAGAAAAACTGGTTGATCATCATCATCATCATCATGTGAAGTACCGGTTGGCGTTGGCGATCATGTCCCTCCACAATCTTCTATCTACAGTGCATCGTATGAGTTCTGTTGTTAACTGTTTTCCATGCCATGACACCAAGCTATCCAGTATTTTCTCTCTTTGTCGTTCGCGATCTTTCTTTCCTTTTATTTTGCCAGTTGTAACCAAGTATTCCAACTTTCCTCTACTCATGATGTGCCAAACACATGTTGATTGCTTCTTTCTGATGTTTTTTAAGAGCTCCCTTTTTGTGTTGGCCTCTTTGAGAACTTCCTCATTGGTCTTTTTATCTGTCCAGGGAACTTTCAACATTCATCTGAGAAATCCCATCTCTGTGGCCTCTAATCGTCTTTTCTTTTGTTTGTCTATTGTCCATTATTCGCTTCCATAGGTCAGAATTGGTTCTATATAGCATCGATGAACTCTCTTTCTCATTTTTATTGACATAGATTTGTTGCATAAGATATTTTTCATTTTCTGAAATGCTATATATAAGGCTGCTGGAGAGGATAAGTTAACAGCTGAGATCCTCAAGGCAATTGATAGCCATAATTTAATACATCTCCAAAAAATGTTCAACATCATTTGGAAAACAGAGAAGACGCCTCATAAATGGAAAAAAGGAATCATTGTTAAGATCCCAAAAAAGGGCAATCTTAGAGATTGTAACAATTGGAGAGGCGTGACACTTTTGTCAGTTGCCTCAAAATTATTCTGTAAAATCATCCTAAATAGAATAAAGGATTCAATAGATACAGTAATGCGTGAAGAACAGGCTGGGTTTAGAAAAGGGAGAAGCTGTCTTGACCACATTTTCACTCTACGACTTATATTGGAGGAACACATTGAAAAGCAAAAACCTTTTGTACTTAACTTCATCGACTTCAAAAAAGCATTTGATAGTATTCATAGAGATTCTTTGTGGAAAATTCTGAAGCAATATGGCTTACCATCAAAAATCATAAATATTATCAAAGACATGTATGATGGTTACACATGTGCAGTTCGAACAGAGGAAGGACTGAGCGAATGTTTCCCAATAGAAACTGGGGTTAAACAAGGATGTATTTTATCGCCCTTGTTATTTGGAATTGTTATGGACTTCATAATGAAGAAATGCTGCACTGGTAATAAAGGCATCGAATGGATACAAGGAGACCATTTGGAGGACCTGGACTTTGCTGATGACATAGTTCTCATCAGCAATCAGATAAAAACGATGCAGGAAAACACAAATGAACTATCATCAATAGCCAGCAAAATTGGGCTTGAGGTCAATCATGAAAAGACTAAAGTCATGAAAAGTTTAATTCCAACAAGTGACAAAATATACATGGAAAACAAACCAGTAGAAGAGATCGATCACTTCATCTATCTTGGAAGTCACATTGATCGAGAAGGGGATACGAGCAAAGAAATTAGAATCAGACTGGCTAAAGCAGCAATGTCTTTCAGAAGCCTTGAAAAGTTGTGGAAATCAAAACTCATTAGCACAAACACAAAACTTAGGCTATTCAAATCAAATGTACTATCAACCCTTACGTATGCGTGTGAAAGCTGGAAAACAACAAGAGATATAGAAACAAAGTTGAACGCATTCGAAAATAAATGTCTAAGGAAAATACTTGGTATAGAATGGAATGAATTCAAAACAAACGAGGAAATTAGAGAAATCGCCAATCAACCACTAATATCTTCAGTAATAAAGAAAAGACGATGGTCATACGTTGGACATGTGATGAGAAGAGATAATAATCGAATAGCAAAGCAAGCCCTCATATGGGAAACAACAGGTAAAAGAAAAAGAGGAAGACCCAGGGAGACACTGAGAAGAACATTGATGAGAGAGGCAAGAGCAGCAGGAATCGGCTCCCTCAATGAGATAGAACTGCTTGCACAGAACAGAGACAGATGGCGAGATTTGATAAAATATCTTTAAAAGAAAACTGCTAGAACAAAAATTCATATAGGAGAAGGTGTATCTTGGTCTACGCCCTATGGGCCGGTTACGGCTCGAAAGGTCAATAGATAGATAGATTCTGCTTTTTATTTCTGTGGTGCATCTTCCATCTGATGTTATTATTGTGCCCAAGTATTTCAAATGTTGCACTTGTTTCAGATTTGTCTCGTTTATTTTTATGGTGCATGATGGTGATGATTGTTTCTTCGATATAACCATTACTTCTATTTTCTTACTATTCAGACTGAGACCTTTCTTGTTGCTTTCTTTCACTATTATGTCTATCATTTTTTGTAGCTCATTCTCTGTCTCTGCTATTAAGACTGTGTCTTCCGCATATCGTAAATTATTTACGTTGTGACCGTTGACTTCAATTCCTTTTTTGTCTAATATTTATCTGATATGTTCGCTGTAAAGTGAAAACAAATCCGGCGACAGAACACAGCCTTGTCTGACTCCTTGCTTTATATATTGAAATTGTCATGTATGGTTGTTAATTCGTATAGCTGCTGTTTGTTGCCAGTATATTTTTTTTTTTTATGATTCGCGCAGATCCTTGCCATCACTTTTTAATTTCTCCAGCATATTTATTATTTCCACATGCTTTACTTTGTCAAATGTTTTCGTGTAGTCTATAAAGCACATCTTTCTTTACCTCTATAGATCTTTCTACCAATGTTCTTAAGATGTATATTTCATTATTGGTGCCCTTTCCTTCCACAAATCCACATTGTTCCTCACTTATTTCTGGTTTTATTTTGTTCCTTACACGTCTCGTGATGAACCTTAGTAATATTTTAGCCATATGGCTCATGAGACTAATAGTGCGATGGTCTTCACAATCAGTGGCGCCTGACCTCTTCGGTATGGCTACAAAGATAGATTTTAGTAGATCTTCGGGTATGTGTCCAGTGTTATATATGTCATTGAGTAGTTTTGTTATGACTTGTACTCTCAGTTCACCTAATGTATTTATCTCTTCGATTGTTATATTGTCATGACCTGGGGCTTTACCTCTTTTCATGTGTTGAATTGTGTCCTCCACTTCACTCTGCATTATTGGTGGTCCTGTGTCTTCATTTGAATTGTTTAATTCTGGTCTTTCATCATCATAGAGTTGACTGATATATTTTGTCCATCTTTCCATTGTCTTCTCCTGTCCCATTATTATATTTCCTTCCTTTGATTTCACACATCCTGATACTTTGACTTATTTTAGGCTGATAAAGAGCAGAAAATCATTTAAAATAGCATATTTGGTCCTTTGAAACGACATAATGGCCCAGAGAAGATAATTATTGAGGGAATAGTTCCGGACACACGGGAGAAAGGAAGGTCTGGAGAAATGAGCGTGTATGATTGTGATTGACTGCTGCAGAAGCTGGGCAGCTTGCAAGGACATATACAAGTTTAGAGCTCCTGGAAGCTGTGTTCAACAACAAGCTAGGTCGTAGAATGAGGTGGCCAGTGCTATATAGCTACAAGTGCACGTACATAAGTCATCGTGTTACAAAACGCAAAACGGATTAGTCAACATTTACTTTTCGACACATAGACTGTATTTAATTGTAATGCTATCTCACTGTTTCCTCATATAGAAATAACAGAATGTATTAGGCAGGTGACGGAATGCACTTCACTGTAGGAGATTGATGTAAAGATTGTCATGAGATATATCAGAATGTATTAGGCAAGTGACGGAATGCACTTCACTGTAGGAGATTGATGTAAAGATTGTCAGGAGATATATCAGAATGTATTAGGCAGGTGACGGAATGCATTTCATTGTAAAGTGATTGATGTAAAGATTTTCAGGAGATATATCAGAATGTATTAGGCAGGTGACGAAATGCACTTCACTGTAAGGTGATTGATGTAAAGATTGTCATGAGATATATCAGAATGTATTAGGCAGGTGACGATATGCACTTCACTGTAAGGTGATTGATGTAAAGATTGTCATGAGATATATCAGAATGTATGAGACAGGTGACGGAATGCACTTCACTGTACCAGGCTACATTTAGCGATAACCAGCGCTCTCTCCTGCTGTTCTTTACTGTTCCTCAACAAACAAAGTCAGGTACCTCTTTTAAACTGGTTGGTAGGATATTGTCGAACTCCGTTCGTACAGACGCTAAGGAAATCATTTATGACAAACATCATGTAGGTTCAGTAACAACACTAAGGTACATCACTTCTGTTCTAGCCGCATCTATGTCGTCATTGCTACAACTTGTTCATGCACTAGTATTGTTTGCCTATTTTTTCTCACCGACATTTTCCTCTTCCTGCTTGTGTACAGCTGCCTGTTTTATATCAAAGTGGCGCTTTAGTTCCGATCTAGGCAATTTGCAAGATTATAAACAAAGTGCTAAGCTTGTAACATTCCCCTTATACATAAAACTGCTATCTTATGCAAGTGGTTTTATTTATGACAATCTACACAAAAAGTGATATTTGTAGCTAATTTCAACATTTAGATATCGATGATGTTTTAGAGTTTGCATTTAAAAGATGAAAATATCGGCAAGTCTGAGAGTTTGGGAGATTCAATATTCAGGTTTTTGTTTACCACGAAAGTGTTCACATTTTAAGATACAGTTTCTTCTACTCATTTTGAAAGTTTCATGGAATTGGTTTGTGTATTTTATGTTCAAGAGAAGACACAAGAGAGAAACATTTACTAAAGTATCAATGACAAACAATTGTGTGCTGTACTTAGTAAATGAATGTCTTGTTAGCTGAGGGGAGATAACTTCTTGTCGGAAGAATAAATGTCTTGTTAGCTGAGGGGAGATAACTTCTTGTCTGGAGAATAAATGTCTTGTTAGCTGAGGGGAGATAACTTCTTGTCTGGGGAGTGAAAGTCTTGTTAGCTGAGGGGAGATAACTTCTTGTCTGGAGAATAAATGTCTTGTTAGCTGAGGGGAGATAACTTCTTGTCTGGGGAGTAAAAGTCTTGTTAGCTGAGGAGAGATAACTCCATGTCTGGAGAATAAATGTCTTGTTAGCTGAGGGGAGATAACTTCTTGTCTGGAGAATAAATGTCTTATTAGCTGAGGGGAGATAACTCCATGTCTGGAGAATAAATGTCTTATTAGCTGAGGGGAGATAACTTCGTGTCTGGGGAGTGAAAGTCTTGTTAGCTGAGGAGAGATAACTTCGTGTCTGGGGAGTGAAAGTCTTGTTAGCTGAGGAGAGATAACTTCGTGTCTGGGGAGTGAAAGTCTTGTTAGCTGAGGAGAGATAACTTTGTGTCTGGGGAGTGAAAGTCTTGTTAGCTGAGGAGAGATAACTTCGTGTCTGGGGACTGAATGTCTTGTTAACCGAGGGGAGATAACATCTTGTCTGGGGAGTGAAAGTCTTGTTAGCTGAGGGGAGATAACTTCTTGTCTGGGGAGTGAAAGTCTTGTTAGCTGAGGGGAGATAACTTCTTGTCTGGGGAGTGAAAGTCTTGTTAGCTGAGGGGAGATAACATCTTGTCTGGGGAGTGAAAGTCTTGTTAGCTGAGGGGAGATAACTTCTTGTCTGGGGAATGAATGGCTTGTTAGCTGAGGGGAGATAACTTCTTGTCTGGGGAATGAATGTCTTGTTAGCTGAGGGGAGATAACTTCGTGTCTGGGGAATGAATGTCTTGTTAGCCGAGGGGAGATAACTTCTTGTCTGGGGAATGAATGGCTTGTTAGCTGAGGGGAGATAACTTCTTGTCTGGGGAATGAATGGCTTGTTAGCTGAGGGGAGATAACTTCTTGTCTGGGGAATAAATGTCTTGTTACCTGAGGGGAGATAACTTCTTGTCTGGGGAGTGAAAGTCTTGTTAGCTGAGGAGAGATAACTTCGTGTCTGGGGAGTGAAAGTCTTGTTAGCTGAGGAGAGATAACTTCGTGTCTAGGGAGTGAAAGTCTTGTTAGCTGAGGAGAGATAACTTCGTGTCTGGGGAGTGAAAGTCTTGTTAGCTGAGGGGAGATAACTTCTTGTCTGGGGAGTGAAAGTCTTGTTAGCTGAGGGGAGATAACTTCGTGTCTGGGGAGTGAAAGTCTTGTTAGCTGAGGGAGATAACGTCGTGTCTGGGGAGTGAAAGTCTTGTTAGCTGAGGGGAGATAACTTCTTGTCAGTGGAATGAATGTCTTGTTAGCTGAGGGGAGATAACTTCGTGTCTGGGGAGTGAAAGTCTTGTTAGCTGAGGGGAGATAACTTCTTGTCTGGGGGGTTAAAGTCTTGTTAGCTGAGGGGAGATAACTTCGTGTCTGGGGAGTGAAAGTCTTGTTAGCTGAGGGGAGATAACTTCTTGTCTGGGGAGTGAAAGTCTTGTTAGCTGAGGGGAGATAACTTCGTGTCTGGGGAGTGAAAGTCTTGTTAGCTGAGGGGAGATAACTTCTTGTCTGGGGAGTGAAAGTCTTGTTAGCTGAGGGGAGATAACTTCTTGTCTGGGGAGTGAAAGTCTTGTTAGCTGAGGGGAGATAACTTCTTGTCTGGGGAGTGAAAGTCTTGTTAGCTGATTGAGGGGAGATAACTTCTTGTCTGGGGAGTGAAAGTCTTGTTAGCTGAGGGGAGATAACTTCGTGTCCTGGCAGTGAATGTCTTGTTAGCTGATTGAGGAGAGATAACTTCTTGTCTGGGGAATGGAATACATCCATGTTTTACGGGGTGCAACGAGGGATTTATTTGAGAGAGTGACAGAATAGAGTAGATGGACAGAATAGAGTAGATGGACAGAGTAGAGTTTTCGTCTTCTACCTTTCAGCTCCCTGTTGTGCATAGGTCTTCACCAAACACTTTCCAAGCCGTTCTGTTTCCTGCCATTGTTTTAAGATCCTTCCATGTCTTCCCCACCATCTTCATCTCTGCTTCCATCTGTCTTCTCCAAGAATATTTTGGTCTTCACCTTTGTCTTTTTCCTTGGGGATTCCAAAAAAGGGCCTGTTCTGTAATACTCTCAGTTGGCTTCCGCAGTATGTGTCCTGACCAGCGTAACCGTCTTCTCTGTATCTTTTTAACCACTGGTATTTGACTGGTACATTTCAATAATTCTATGTTAGTGATTTTGTCCTGTCATTTGCATGCTTTTATTCTGCGTAAGCATCCATTAATGAAAGTCGAATTTACTTTTAATCTTTTCTTTGACTTGTCCGTGTTTCTGAAGTTTTTTTTTTGCTTTTTGTGTTTTACAGTACATGATTGTCAGTCCCAAGTCCAACCCTCCTTAGTCGCCTCTTACGAACATGCCCTGTAGGGAACATTGCCACAATTCTTTACTTTTTTTTCGGGCCCCGACAGAGTAGAGTAGATAGATAGAATAGAGTAGATGGATGAAATAGAATAGATAGGTATAATAGAATAGATTGAGATAATAGAGCAGATGGATAGAAAAGAGTAAATGGGATAGAATTGAGTAGATGGACAGAGTAGAGTAGATGGAGAGAATAGAGTAGATGGAGAGAAAATAGTAGATGGAGAGAATAGAGTAAATGGGTTGAATTGAGTAGATGGAGAGAATAGAGTAGATGGAGAGAATAGAGTAGATGGACAGAAAAGAGTAGATGGACAGAATATGGTAAATGGACCGTATACAGTTAAAAGAAAAAAAAGTAAAGAGCCCCCGTCTCTCCAAATGGCGTATAGGGAATATGGTGTTAGTGACCATACATTTTACAGACCTTCAGCACATGATTTTTTTGGGTTAATGTGGTCGGTATTACGCCCGTGCCGCTTTACTTTCCCAGAAAAAAATCCGGTACGCATTTAAGGCTGAGTGAACCCGGAATCTGTCGGTTGGGCTCGAATATAGTAGATGGAGAGAATTGAGCAGATGGACAGAATAGAGTAGATGGATAAAATAAAGTCGATGGATAGTATCACCCAGCCTGCCAATAATAATCAAATTCAGATTTATAATGAGGTCAGTCCCAACTCGAGATTCTCCAGTCAGCCCTGATGCATGCTCCAAAGAGAGCTCACAAATATAGTCCCTTCACAAATGTATCAGAATGTATAAATCTATTTTCTCAGAAGCTATTTGGCATAATGTCAACATTTTTGGCATGCAGTCTTAGATTTCCCTGGACCTTAAGAATGTGTAAATATTAAGTCCAAGAGCAAAGTGGATTTTGCAATTATGAGTATTTCTTATGTAAATTGTATACACAAACAGTGTGTAAGAAACATTATATTTGACGGTACTACGATCACATCCTACACTGTTATGATGATCGGCTCTACTTTATATTTTAATAAGGTCAATCCTGTCTTCGGCCCGGTTATCTCCTTGCACGCTGATACTTTAAGTTATTGCTTTTTTCACTTTAGATTTAGAAACCGGCTAATTATTGAACGGGTGAGGTGATTGACTGTAAAACATTTAAATGTCTGTACTGAAAGCCTCTTGTATTGTTTTTTTACGTGAGCAATTTACGCAAAATACTACACTAGTTCCATTTACTTGTAGAAAAAAAACAACTGCATCAAGGTCCGGGAAAATATAAGACTGCAAGCAAAATTTGTATAGAAATCCACACAATAGTTTCTAAGAAAATCGATTTTGAGTTTGAGCAACAAATTCTGAGCCATCTAAAATGGTTCGCTGAGTTAATGTGAAGATATGAACAACGAGCAGGGCTACTGATTCAGTTACCTGCAAGTGTTGTGATGTCATGCGGTGCAGTTTAACGCCCCTCGCAGACCCCATTAGAAGTTATGACACATTCTCATACTTTGTTTGCTGCTAGAAACGATGCAAACATTCTGTTCTCCATGATTCAGATCCATACAATCATATTGGTTCCATAAAGTGCTGCAATATATTTTCTCACTTGAAATCGTATACAATATTTATTCTCCAACATGTTACTGGTAAGTCTTCTTTATGTGGATCATTCCCCTCATAAAGTAGCCCTGGGCTTGCGTGTGGTCGACAGATATCGCATTGTTCTCGCTCCCTGGCTTGGCTGACCGCCATACTTATCTCTGCACGCTCGCACCAAATTTATCACGTCCTCAAATATGCAGTACCTAATTTTAGCTGCAAACACATAAAACGTAGCTACGAGCTGAGGCAATGTCAATGAAGGTTTATCTCCACTGATAACAGATTCCGGTCTGAAGTGAAAATTGGTTTGTTTGTTTGTTTATTGGTGCAATGCCTGATAGGATAGACTTAACGTAATACGGAAAGTTGTCCACACAGAGGATCTATGTGTGTCGTGAAGTAATAATGCAACATTGTTGCTTTGGAGATTTTCAACAGCAACAATAGATATTGAAATAATGACATAGTTTATTGCCAGGATTCGCTCTTTTAACTGAATCAGAATCCATGTCTTCCTGGGCTTGACCGGGTTTAACCTGCAGCTTTACTCAGTCAAATTAGTTAAGCCAGGTCCTTTAGTTACAACATAACAATAAACAGCGTCAGAAATGGACTCAACAAATAAGGTCTTAGTTCAAACAGACTCTGACTAAATAAATTAACCCACCGCTCTTGTATCAAGTCCAGCATTACAAAATATGCATTGTCATCATCAATATCATCATCATCAGGTACCATGCCACTTGACGTAGACGACCGTCTCTCTCCACATCTCTCGGTCCTTCATACACGTCATACACGTCATCATTTCAGCCGGTGATCTTGTATTATGACATTTGGATAAACTGTTCAATATTTTTTCTCTTTGATGTCCTCTGCTCCTCTTTTCCTTCATTCTGCCTGTTTTTATAGTATTCTTAATACTTTCTTTCTCCATGACATATCCAATAAATGTAGAATATCTCCTCCTTTAGACTTTGATGATTTTGCTGGTTCCTCCATCTTGTTCTAAACATTATTCATATGTAATTTGTTCTATCCATGAAATTCTTAGCAGTCTTCTGATAAACCACATCTCAGCTGCCTCTAATGTTCTTTGTGCTGTCTTTCATATTGTCCATGACACGCTTTCATATAGTAGCACAGGTTCCACGTAGCATTAATTGTAGCGAGTGTATATTATTGTGCGTGCGTGTAAATATAAAGTGTGTACTTATATAAGTGGGAGCCGCGACAGTTCAGTGGCAGATGAGCTGGACTACTAAGGACAAGAGGTTGGGTTCGATCCTGATCGACAGCTTTAAGATTTACCCATACTTGAAATGGGTACCGGATTTTTTTGTGGGAAAGTAAAGCGGTACGGGCGTAATGCAAACCACATTTCCCCAAAATGTATGCGCTGGTGGGCTATAAAAATATGAGCACTAGCCCCATATTCCCAATATGTCACGTGGCGTTACGGGGCTGTTTACCTTTTGTTTTTTTACTTGTGAATCTGTTATAAGTGAATCTGTTATAAGTGAATCTGTTATAAGTGAATCTCTTATAAGTGAATCTGTTATAAGTGAATCTCAGTGCGATTCTAGATCCTTCTTCTGTTGCTTTTTATATGAAGATGTCAAATGTAATTTTAGTTATTCAGGAAAAAAACGGAAATCTGATCCTATCTATCTTGGCCAGATTTGCCTCTCTTGGCCCTGGTTGTACAGGCTGGCAGACATGACTGACAACGCGTTTTGTATTTCCTACACAGTAATGTTATGGAGGCTACAATCTTCACTGTTAATCTACTCCACATCGTCTGATGGCGGTAATGATCAAACTAATGTATCGCTCTGCTGGCACCCAGATAAATGTAGCTTGACACGTCAGTTAGAGAATCTATGGCAGCAGGTTCTCATAGACGTTCACTAGGTGCCGGAAGCTGTTGTGACAAGGCAAAGATGCCATATAGAGATATCATATGTTGCTATCATTGTGTTCGTCTTCTACACCGTCCTTTCTCTCCTGCACTCACATTCTCCCGTCTCTTTCACTGACGAACACATATTTCTCTCAATTCACAATGTGATCTCCTTTAAAGGTAAAGGTAAAAGGAAGTGACATTGTCATTTCCTTTAACAATGACTCATACATTGTTACTTCCTTTACCAATGACTCATACATTGTTACTTCCTTTAACAATGACTCATACATTGCTACTTCCTTTAACAATGACTCATACATTGTTACTTCCTTTAACAATGACTCATACATTGTCACCTCCTTTAACAATGACTCATACATTGTCACTTCCTTTAACAATGACTCATACATTGTCACTTCCTTTAACAATGACTCATACATTGTCACTTCCTTTAACAATGACTCATACATTGTCACTTCCTTTACCAATGACTCATACATTGTCACTTCCTTTACCAATGACTCATACATTGTCACTTCCTTTACCAATGACTCATACATTGTCACTTCCTTTACCAATGACTCATACATTGTTACTTCCTTTAACAATGACTCATACATTGTCACTTCCTTTAACAATGACTCATACATTGTTACTTCCTTTACCAATGACTCATACATTGTCACCTCCTTTAACAATGACTCATACATTATCAATTCCGTTACCAATGACTCATACATTGTTACTTCCTTTAACAATGACTCATACATTGTCACCTCCTTTAACAATGACTCATACATTGTCACTTCCTTTAACAATGACTCATACATTGTTACTTCATTTAACAATGACTCATACATTGTCACTTCCTTTACCAATGACTCATACATTGTTACTTCCTTTAACAATGACTCATACATTGTCACTTCCTTTAACAATGACTCATACATTGTTACTTCCTTTACCAATGACTCATACATTGTCACTTCCTTTAACAATGACTCATACATTGTCACTTCCTTTAACAATGACTCATACATTGTCACTTCCTTTACCAATGACTCATGCATTGTCACTTCCTTTAACAATGACTCATACATTGTCACCTTCTTTACCAATGACTCATACATTGCCACTTCCTTTAACAATGACTCATACATTGTCACTTCCTTTACCAATGACTCATGCATTATCACCACCTTTACCAATGACTCATACATCGTCACTTCCTTTACCAATGACTCATACATCGTCACAATCATTATTAATGACTCATGCATTATCACCACCTTTACCAATGACTCATACATTATCACCTTCTTAATAATGACTCATGCAATGTCACAACCGTTACCAATGACTCATACATTATCACCTTCTTAATAATGACTCATACATTGTCACTTCCCTTACCAATGATTCACACATCGTCACTTCCTTTATCATCGATTCACACATCGTTACCTTCTCTACTAATGACACACATTGTTATCTTCTCTACCAATGACTCACACATTTTTATCTTCTCTACCAATGACTCACACATCGTTACCTCCTCTAGCAATGACTCACACATTGTTATCTCCTCTACCAATAACTCAAACATCGTTACCTCCTCTAGCAATGACTCACACATTGTTACCTCCTCTACCAATGACTCACACATCGTTACCTCCTCTAGCAATGACTCACACATTGTTACCTCCTCTACCAATGACTCACACATTGTTACCTCCTCTACCAATGACTCACACATCTTTAGCTCCTCTAGCAATGACTCACACATTGTTACCTCCTCTACCAATGACTCACACATCTTTACCTCCTCCACCAATGACTCACACATTGTTACCTCCTCTACCAATGACTCACACATCTTTATCTCCTCTACCAATAACTCAAACATCGTTACCTCCTCTACCAATGACTCACACATTGTTATCTTCTCTACCAATGACTCACACATCGTTACCTCCTCTAGCAATGACTCACACATCGTTACCTCCTCTAGCAATGACTCACACATCGTTACCTCCTCTAGCAATGACTCAGACATTGTTACCTCCTCTAGCAATGACTCACACATCGTTACCTCCTCTACCAATGACTCACACATCGTTACCTCCTCTAGCAATGACTCACACATCGTTACCTCCTCTACCAATGACTCACACATCGTTACCTCCTCTACCAATGACTCACACATTGTTACCTCCTCTAGCAATGACTCACACATTGTTACCTCCTCTACCAATGACTCACACATATTTACCTCATCTAGCAATGACTCACGCATTGTTACCTCCTCTACCAATGACTCACACATCGTTACCTCCTCTAGCAATGACTCACACATCGTTACCTCCTCTACCAATGAATCACACATCGTTACCTCCTTTAGCAATGACTCACACATTGTTATCTCCTCTACCAATGACTCACACATTGTTACCTCCTCTACCAATAACTCACACGTCGTCACTTTCTGTATCTCTTCTATCCATAAATCATGTGACGAACACAAATATATTTCTCTCGCTTCTTCTCTCGCATCTCTCCACTTTCACAATTATATCTCTCTCTCTCTCTCTGGTTTCTCTCTCTCTTTCTTCTCTATCTCTCTGTCTCCTGTATCAAAAATGGCTTCAATCAAATTTTCTACCTTCATGGTTATGTAAAGAGAACGCACATTTTGTTTACATTAATATATATATGAAGGCATTAATATATGAAGACATTAATATATAAAGAAATTAATATATGAAGACATTAATATATGACTTCCGTCTTCAAGATGGAGGATCTAGTACACGTCCTCTCGATTGCTACAGAAAGTGCATTCGGGGTCTGATTAATTTCGTTTCTCCGTTGCACTTTCCTGCGTAAAAGTCTAAATGATGATCTACTTAATACATCTGCGCTGATGAAGCGAAGTCGTACGCCGACAACAGTCCCTTTTGACAAATCAAGTGTTGTGAATGCGACCTTCCACCGTCTGGACTGGGTCTGCGCTTTACGTCACATTGGTGCTGCTCATGACCGTTGTTGGAATTCCTTGACGCAAGTTATTTACATGTTACTCATTAATGTGAACTACTTCGTCAAGTAAGCCGCAGTTTTATCTCTTTATGGCATTTGCACCGTGTTTTGTTCGTCGTAGGCTGCATTCACTAGAGTAATCAGGAATCTAAAAGGAGCAAAATTGTTGTGTGCTACATCATCGTAATGGCTCATCGTTTATCCCTAGACCTGCCGTGCGCTAATCTTACGGTCTGTTGTTTGATGTGCGACGGGGATAATCTGACGACTAACTGTGTGTTTGTATGTTCGGAATTGGAGTCAACAACGATGGCCTAACATCATCAAGCGCTATACATTTTTAAAGAAATATGACGATCATCATTTCAGGAGGACGTGAACTTCGGGGTACATGGTGGATAGGCGGCAGGAACCATTGAAGACTCTGCATGAAAAGTGTTCCTTGTTGCAGTTTCCTCATGTTCCCAGTCCATGGGGGACTTGGTCTCGAGGCAAAAAGCCGACCTCGAGACAGAAAGGTTGTAGGTTCAAATATCGGCTACACCGGTTGGGATTTTTATTTAAGATTTCTCTCTGCGACAACCACCCCTGGTCTCAGAAGTGAGGCCCGGCTTGAAACGTCAGTTACTCATTGACGGAAAAACATGAGTACCTCCGAAGTCGGAGTTATCTGCCTGTGCGGCGAGGGACCCCTGTGCACACGGCTGTCAGGGAAAAATGGATTAACACGCAAGATTCAGTTCCTAATCTCTAGGGACTTCGTCAGAGTTGAAAGCTGGCGAACGCAACAACAACAACAACAATATATGAAGACATTATTATATGAAGACATTAATATATGAAGACATTAATATATGAAAACATTAATACATGAAGACATTAATATATGAAGACGTTAATATATGAAGACATTATTACATGAAGACATTATTATATGAAGACATTATTATATGAAGAGATTATTATATGAAGACATTAATATATGAAGACATTATTATATGAAGACATTATTATATGAAGAGATTATTATATAAAGAGATTATTATATGAAGACATTATTATATGCAGACATTATTATATGAAGGCATTATTATATGAAGACATTATTATATGAAGACATTAATATACGAAGACATTATTATATGAAGACATTATTATATGAAGACATTAATATACGAAGACATTATTATATGAAGACATTAATATACGAAGACATTATTATATGAAGACATTAGTATATGAAGAGATTAATATATGAAAACATTAATCTATGAAGATATTAGTATAAAAAGATATCAATATATGAAAACATCAATATATGTCTTACTTTCTGTATTCTTATTTAGATTTTATTTACTGTTTTTCCTTCATTGTCTATAATACTGCCTAGATATATGTACGACTGTACGTCTCATCATCATCAAGTACGGGCCTACTGGCGTAGGTGATCATGTCTCTCTATAACTTTCGATCTCGATAGTTCTTTATCATTTCTGTTGTTGACCTTCTGCCAAGCCATTCTCTTAAGCTGTCTGGTATCTTTTCTCTTAGTTTCCCTCTATCTCTTCGTCCCTCAATTTTCAAGTTGTTACAATATATTCCAGTTGTTCTCTTCTCATTACATGGCCAAAAAATGATGATTGTTTCTTCCTAATATTGTAAATTAGCTTTATTTTTGCTTTGACCTCTCTCAGAACATTTGCATTACTCTTCTTAGATGTCCATGGTATTCTCTACATTCTTCTGTAAAACCACATTTCTACAACCTCCAGTGATTTTATTGTTTGTTGTCCTATTGTCCATGATTCACATCCATTTGTTAAGACTGGCTCTACATAACATTTGATAGCTCTTCTTCTTGTTTCTATTGTCAAAAATGGATTGCATAGTATCTTGGGGAATAGGCAAATAATTGCGATGCTGCGGTAAAGCTGGAAGCAAGGAACCAGTGGTGAGGAGTGTTAAACACTCCAAATACTCCATACTCCAACACTACATTGGTGAGGAGTGTTAAACACTCCAAATACTCCATACTCCAACACTACATTGGTGAGGAGTGTTAAACACTCCAAATACTCCATACTCCAACACTACATTGGTGAGGAGTGTTAAACACTCCAAATACTCCATACTCCAACACTACATTGGTGAGGAGTGTTAAACACTCCAAATACTCCATACTCCAACACTACATTGGAGTGTTTAACACTCCTCACCACTGGTTCCTTGCATAGTATCTTCCTCATTTCTGGAAAGCTGCTTTTGCCTGAGCCATTCTGCATCTCACCTCATTGTACATCTTCCGTCTGAGGTTAACAAAGTTCCCAAATATTTAAATTCATTTACCTGTTTTAATATTGTTCCACTTGTCTTTATTTTGCATTGAGGTGATGTCTTTTTCTTTGTTGTTACTATTACTTCTGTCTTTTTGCTATTAAGGCTGAGTCCTTTATTTTTGCTTTCTTTCACTATAATGTCCAACATTTCTTGTAACTCATTTTCACTCTTAGCGATTAATACTGTATCATCAGCATACCTTAGATTATTTATATTATGACCTCCAATTGTTATTCCAGGCATGCCCCTTATGGATCTTAAAATAATCTCACTATAAATATTAAACAAATCTGGTGACAGCACACAACTTGTCTAACACCCTATTTTATTTGTTGAAACATTCCCAATTGGTTTCCAGTTCTTATGGCCGCTGTTTATTGCCAGTACATGTTCTTTATTATTCTTAGATCTTTGCTGCCTACGTTTATGCTTTCTAAAATTTTGATTATTTCTTGGTGCTCTACTTTGTCAAATGCCTTGGTGTAATCTATAAAACATAGGTATAGATCTGTTTTCACCTATGCGGCTCTTTCTACTAAAGATCTTATGATATATATATATATATATATATATATATATATAATAAATAATCATAGTATACTGTACGTCTAGTAGAGGTATTTCTCCTAGTGTTATTTAGTTATTATGAACTGCAATAATTCTCATAATCACTGCCTTATTTCTATTTATTTTCAGTCCCATCTGTTGTGATCTCTCATCAAGTATGCTCATTTTGTCTTGCATCTGTTGATGATTTAGTGATAGGAGAGCTGTGTCATCAGCAAAGTCTAAATCATTAAGTTGCTTTTTGAGTGACCACTGGATTCCATTTATGTTGTTCTGAGTTAATATGTAATTTAAGAATATGCAATTTAAGGCTGTGTAAATTAATAGTAAAAATTTAATACTAAGTAATATAAGACTAAGTAATTTAAGACTAAGTAATTTATTACTAAGTAATTTAAGACAAGTAATTTAAGACAAGTAAGTACTTGGAACATCTGCGGTTTAGGCGATAAAAGCACAGAAGTAGTTCAGTTTATCGACAGAGAAATTGACATGAGAATACAAAAAGCAAATGCTGTCACATACCAGCTTTCGCCATTGCTAAGACATCCAAACATTTCCATGCCAGATAAACAACAAATGATAAATAGCATTTTCATACCAACTTTGTGCTATGGAAGTTAAACATGGACCATTTCAAATCACAATTAAGAAAGATAAATACATGTGAGATGCGATGCTTGAGAAAAGTAACAAACAACACAAGAAGAGATAGAATACCAAATGAAACCATAAGAAAAATGGTAGGAACAAAACCCTGCCAAGAATATATAGAACAGCAACAACTTAAATGGTTTGGCCACCTGGTCAGAATGAATCCTCACCAATCACCATCAAGGGCGTTCTTCTCGAGAATGCATGGAAAAAGACCAAGAGAAAGACCCAGAAGAAGATGGATAGATGCAGTGACAGAGACATGTAACAACAAAGGAAAATCACTAATTCAGACAGTTCGAGCAGCTCAAGAACGGCAAATGATATAAACCACGACACCTTTTAGGTATCAGTGAAAAGAGAAAAGCAGAAGAAAGAATTTAACACAAATTTGGCAAAAAGTTGTTGATCAAAAAAGTTGTTGACCTTTCAAACGATAGCATAATGTTAGAGGGCGTTAAAGGATGTTCAAAGACAAACAACAATTTTGTCACAACAGAGGAGGGAGAAGATTGCTCTATGGGACCTCCATGTTTACAAAATTGTGATGTTTCAAATATTTCTCTCGCCACGTTTTGTTTCAGTATATTGTGAGTGTGATCATGTTTCTCACGCCACGTTTTGTTTCAGTATATTGTGAGTGTGATCATGTTTCTCTCGCCACGTTTTGTTTCAATATATTGTGAGTGTGATCATATTTCTCACGCCACGTTTTGTTTCAGTATATTGTGAGTGTGATCATGTTTCTCACGCCACGTTTTGTTTCAATATATTGTGAGTGTGATCATATTTCTCACGCCACGTTTTGTTTCAGTATATTGTGAGTGTGATCATATTTCTCACGCCACGTTTTGTTTCAATATATTGTGAGTGTGATCATATTTCTCACGCCACGTTTTGTTTCACTATATTGTGTGTGTGATCATATTTCTCACGCCACGTTTTGTTTCAGTATATTGTGAGTGTGATCATGTTTCTCACGCCACGTTTTGTTTCAATATATTGTGAGTGTGATCATATTTCTCACGCCACGTTTTGTTTCAGTATATTGTGAGTGTGATCATGTTTCTCTCGCCACGTTTTGTTTCAATATATTGTGAGTGTGATCATATTTCTCACGCCACGTTTTGTTTCAGTATATTATGAGTGTGATCATGTTTCTCACGGCACCGCGCTGTACCGGTATCCTACAGTCTAGTTCAAGGTCAGTGAAATTCTTCTCAGAGTGGAGCCGTTCACAAGTTTAGAAAATAGAAAAAAAACATGACATGCTTGGAAACGAGATTTGATGTGGAATTTGCTGTAATGCCTGTCATCATGCATGTTTGCCTACATTCACGGTTAGCCCACATTGGAGCGCGTTGAAACTATTTTTAGGTTGTAATGTGACATGTTTGTTATAAATAAAATATGGTAAATGGTTTATGATGGTTAGTTTGTGGAATGAGGGTGATGTGGTTTTCATTTAGATGTTCGTGTGTGTGTGTGTGTGTGGTATGTAATTTTTCTTTTCTTTTTAAGTAAACACGTTGTTGTCTATCCCTATCAGAATGGAGGAATGGCAGATGTAAACGCATTCTTGCGGTTAAACAAACCTTATATCAGCAGTAGAAGAAATACTGCCAAGGTGACGGCAACCTCCCTATACTGGCTGCCTGTCGAGGAGATCGACACACTTCACTACAGGTTCTACTACGCCTTTCCTTCAACTTCCGGTAATCCACAAATGGGGCAGGCAGTTATTCTGTTTCTCGTCACTGAAAGTTCATGGTCCTAACCTTGACTTTCTGGTGAATCCTGGTTGTTGTGACATTTTCACATATAAGTGCAGTTTTACAGTTGTATGTTGTCATGGTAACAACTACAACAGTATGGTGTCACTGTCTGTCATAACAACAGCACATACATCACCAGAGTTATATGCGATGTCACTGTAAGAAGCGATTAATTATAAGAATTTGTTCTAAATATAATTTCTTTCATGTTTACAATGATTGATTTTAACAAATAGATGATGTACCACATGAATGACACAAATAAACAGAATAGCTCAGGCCACAATTGAATTTCAGAAACTGAAAACTTTTTATGCAACAAGTCTACGTCAATAGAAGTGGGAAAGAAAGTGCATCGGTGTTATTTAGGACCAATCTGATCTAAGGAAGCGAATCAAAGACAGTAGACATGAAAATGAAAAGACGATTAGAGGCCACAAAGATGGGATTTCTCAGAAGAGTGTTGAAAATTCCACGGGCAGCTAAAATGACCAATGAAGACATTCTCAAAGAGGCCAACACAGCGAGGGAGCTCCTAAAAAACACCAGAAAGAAACAATCAACATTTTGTCGGGCACAACACGGGAAGAGGAAAGTTGGAGTATTTGGTTATAGCTGGCAAAAAAAGGGGGAAGCGAGATCGATAATGAGAGAAGAAACTGGATAGCTTGCTGTCTTGGCACGTAGAACAACCAACAACACAACTGATACGATGCACAGTGGATAGAAAAGTATGGAAGTACATGTTCGCTTACGCCAGCAAAATGGCACATGATGATGACGACTGATTTTACCCAAAGTTCTCTGCAGACACACACAAGTCACTTGCGTCCACCATTTTCAACAAGTTATCGAGCTTGATAAATGTTGTTCTGTTGTTGGTCTTCAAGGCTGACGAGACAGTGGCAGACCAAGACTAAAGTGGACTGATAATATCAACAGTTTGGCAGCTGACAAGACAAGAGACATAGTAAAATGGCATTCCATGGTAGCCAACCTTGTATGAGGAGACGACAACCAATGAATGAATGTTAACCTTCACGCGTGTCACAGCGTCGAGGATAATGCTAAGTTCTTGTTAGAGGTGAGCATGGTTGCTGGTGGACATAGTTTGAGTACAAGATCTTGGTGACCAGTGACTCTTCATGGCGTGTGGGGAATGCAGCGGTTAATGCTTGTTTATTTATGAAATAAATAACCCATTATGTTATGAAGTTGCCGTGACCTCGTCAGTGTTTCTTCAACTTCTGATACCAGGTTTGTTAAACGCGAGAACTTGTTTACATCTGCCAAACTTCCAGCTGACAGACAACAACTTGTATCCTTATAAATAAAAAAAAGTACACACACTACACACACACACGCAACACACACCACACACACATACACACATCTAAATGATAATCACATCACCCTCATTCCACAAACTGACTCATAAACCATTTACCATATTTTATTCATAACAAACATTTCACATTACAACCTATAAATAGTTTCAACGCGCTCCAATGTGGGCTAACTGTGAATGTAGGCAAACATGCATGATGACAGGCATTACAGCAAATTCCACATCAAATCTCGTTTCCAAGTATGTCATGTTTTTTTTTCTATTTTATAAACTTGTGAATGGCTCCACTCTGAGAAAAATTTCACTGACCTTGAACTAGACTGTAGGATACCGGTACAGCGCGGTGCCGTGAGAAACATGATCACACTCACAATATACTGAAACAAAACGTGGCGTGAGAAATATTTGAAACATCACAATTTTGTAAACATGGAGGTCCCATAGAGCAATCTTCTCCCCTCCTCTGTTGTTACAAAGTTGTTTGTCTTTGAACAACCTTTAACGCCCTCCAACATTATGATTTCTTTTGAAAGGTTAGCATCAACAACTTCTTGCTGAATTTGTATTGATAAATTACAGTCTTTCTTTTTAGTCGTATAGCCTGATCTTAAAGCACATAGTTTTAAATTAAGTAGATTAAATTACATAGTCTTATAACCTAGTCTTAAATTACATAGTCGTATAACCTAGTCTTAAATTACTTAAATTGGTAGTGTGCAAGGTACTAGTATCTATATGTCAGAACCACGGACACGGAGGTACCTATGGACATCATCATTAGTACCTCACCAGTCTTCCCAACTGTCAGACAGAAAATCGTTGGTACCTGACTCCAGCTACTGGGTGAACCACGGAGCTGTAATGGTAGACATGAGAAACTAAGCACAATTGGGAATCAAACCTGGGCCATTTGATCAGCACTTGAGTGTACTCTCGTAAAAGCAACTTCAGCAATTTCTGTGACATATCATATTCACAATCAGTCTCTTTGATTGTTCACTGACATATCATATTCACAATCAGTCTCTTTGATTGTTCACTGACATATCATATTCACAATCAGTCTCTTTGATTGTTCACTGACATATCATATTCACAATCAGTCTCTTTGATTGTTCACTGACATATCATATTCACAATCAGTCTCTTTGATTGTTCACTGACATATCATATTCACAATCAGTCTCTTTGATTGTTCACTGACATATCATATTCACAATCAGTCTCTTTGATTGTTCACTGACATATCATATTCACGATCAGTCTCTTTGATTGTTCACTGACATATCATATTCACAATCAGTCTCTTTGATTGTTCACTGAGTTTATTGATCTTGGATATAGCTTAGGACTGCTGCTAGACCAAATTGTATTCTTCGAATATTTTCATTTCTAATTGTGTCTCTTTTTATCAATCTCCTTCCGGACTCATTTCTATATCTACGGGCTGTAGAAGAAAATCAAAGCAACAGAGCGGAAAATGTTACCGTTAGGTTCTGGCATCACTTACTTAGATAGGGAGCCGCGATAGCCCAGTGGTTAGCGAACTGGACTACAAAGGACAAGAGGTTGGGTTCGATTATGATCGACGGCCTCCGGGTTCACCCAGCCTTTAATGGGTACGGGTTTTTTTTTCTGGGAAAGTAAAGCGGCATGGGCGTGATACCGACCACATTACCCCAAAAATCATGTGCCGAAGGTCTGTAAAAATGATGGTCACAAATACCATAATCCCTATATGGCACTTGGTGTGACGGGGTTCTTAACCTTATACTTACTTAGATCATATCACGAAAACATTAATCCAGAGGATACAACATGATACATGATATATGTGACTATTGCGAAGAAATGACAAGGATACAACATGGTACATGATATATGTGACTATTGCGAAGAAATGACAAGAATACAACATGGTACATGATATATGTGACTATTGCGAAGAAATGACAAATGAAATGTTTATGCCACGTATCTCGATCGTCTGACCAAGCAAAGACCATGCTGCAAGAAAACCGTGAAATGGGGGGGGGGGGTAGCTAAAGGGATGAGAGGATAACATTAAAGAATAGACAGGTCTCGGCTTTGGGCCAGAAAGAATGAACATGAGATAACTGGAGAAAGTTGTCGAAGTCTGTCAGTGGTGCACCAACGACCCTCAGGTTGTCGAAGTCTGTCAGTGGTGCACCAACGACCCTCAGGTTGTCGAAGTCTGTCAGTGGTGCACCAACGACACCCAGGTTGTCGAAGTCTGTCAGTGGTGCACCAACGACCCTCAGGTTGTCGAAGTCTGTCAGTGGTGCACCAACGACACCCAGGTTGTCGAAGTCTGTCAGTGGTGCACCAACGACACCCAGGTTGTCGAAGTCTGTCAGTTGTGCACCAACGACACCCAGGTTGTCGAAGTCTGTCAGTGGTGCACCAACGACACCCAGGTTGTCGAAGTCTGTCAGTGGTGCACCAACGACCCTCAGGTTGTCGAAGTCTGTCAGTGGTGCACCAACGACCCTCAGGTTGTCGAAGTCTGTCAGTGGTGCACCAACGACACCCAGGTTGTCGAAGTCTGTCAGTGGTGCACCAACGACCCTCAGGTTGTCGAAGTCTGTCAGTGGTGCACCAACGACCCTCAGGTTGTCGAAGTCTGTCAGTGGTGCACCAACGACCCTGTGGTTGTCGAAGTCTGTCAGTGGTGCACCAACGACCCTCAGGTTGTCGAAGTCTGTCAGTGGTGCACCAACGACCCCCAGGTTATCGAAGTCTGTCAGTGGTGCACCAACGACACCCAGGTTGTCGAAGTCTGTCAGTGGTGCACCAACGACCCCCAGGTTGTCGAAGTCTGTCAGTGGTGCACCAACGACCCCCAGGTTGTCGAAGTCTGTCAGTGGTGCATCAACGACCCCCAGATTGTCGAAGTCTGTCAGTGGTGCACCAACGACCCCCAGGTTGTCGAAGTCTGTCAGTGGTGCACCAACGACCCCCAGGTTGTCGAAGTCTGTCAGTGGTGCATCAACGACACCCAGGTTGTCGAAGTCTGTCAGTGGTGCACCAACGACACCCAGGTTATCGAAGTCTGTCAGTGGTGCACCAACGACACCCAGGTTATCGAAGTCTGTCAGTGGTGCACCAACGACACCCTGGTTGTCGAAGTCTGTCAGTGGTGCACCAACGACACCCAGGTTGTTGAAGTCTGTCAATGGTGCACCAACGACCCCCAGGTTGTCGAAGTCTGTCAGTGGTGCACCAACGACCCTCAGGTTGTCGAAGTCTGTCAGTGGTGCACCAACGACCCCCAGAGTTATGGGATATGGAAGAAGTTGTGGTCAGTTTAATGAATTATAAACAACCATAATAGATGTCTATGTAGCACACCACACATGTCTATGTAGCACACCACATATGTCTATGTAGCACACCACATATGTCTATGAAGCACACCACATATGTCTATGTAGCACACCACATATGTCTATGTAGCACACCACATATGTCTATGTAGCACACCACATATGTCTATGTAGCACACCACATATGTCTATGTAGCACACCACATATGTCTATGTAGCACACCACATATGTCTATGTAGCACACCGCATATGTCTATGTAGCACACCACATATGTCTATGTAGCACACCACATATGTCTATGTAGCACACCACATATGTCTGTTACTGTCCATGTTTCACCAACACCCAGCCCATTTTACACTTCCACTTTTGGTGTATGTTTTTCCATAGATTGATAAAACAATCACACACGTCATACTGTTCAGTCACAGTGACTATTCTCAATCAACAAAGCCATATGTAAGTAGTGAGCAAAGGATATCTGGCAACATGTGCAACGGTGATGTGCTTTAGACCCAGGTTCACTGTCCCAGCAGTCAACACGTCATAATTTACTGCTCAAACGTTGATCATTATCGTCCCAGCAGTCAACACGTCATAATTTACTGCTCAAACGTTGATCATTATCGTCCCAGCAGTCAATACGTCATAATTTACTGCTCCAACGTTGATCATTATCGTCCCAGCAGTCAACACGTCATAATTTACTGCTCCAACGTTGATCATTATCGTCCCAGCAGTCAATACGTCATAATTTACTGCTCCAACGTTGATCATTACAGTCCCAGCAGTCAACACGTCATAATTTACTGCTCCAACGTTGATCATTACCGTCCCAGCAGTCAACACGTCATAATTTACTGCTCCAACATTGAGACTCGCTACTTTCAATGTCAAGGCTCTGTCATTTCCTGCGCGTGGCCTTTGAAATGGTCCTCATGGATGGAGACATCAAACACACCAGGCAACAAACACACCAGACAACAAACACACCAGACAACAAACACACAGGACATCAAACACACCAGACATCAAACACACAGGACATCAAACATAGCAGACATCAAACATACCAGACATCAAATACACCAGACATCAAACATACCAGACATCAAATACACCAGACATCAAACATACCAGGCAACAAACACACCAGACAACAAACACACCAGACAACAAACACACAGGACATCAAACATACCAGACATCAAACACACAGGACATCAAACATAGCAGACATCAAACATAGCAGACATCAAATACACCAGACATCAAACATAACAAACATGTGTATACATCATCAGTGTTGACTGCGCCTTATATTTAAAAAAAGAGACTGGAAGAATATGGTAAATTTTTAACTTTCTAAGAAACGCTGGGTCACCTTAACCCAACACCTCCTGGAGGTTTCGGCCGCATTCTTTGTGGGCTATTCATAGAACCACGTGGATTTGTTGACATGTGAAAGGCTGTTCTTTGTTCACAAATCTCATTTGCTGGTACATAAAGCACGCCAGTTTGGTCTTTCGTCCGTTTCATCAGCAGCAAATATATTAAAGTCGACTCTCTCGTGGTCGGTCCGCATTTTTATAACCATAGTTTCATCGTTTCGACAAGTTTCTCCTTTCTTGTTTCCTACATTTTCTAACATCAAAAGCTCACTTTCGTTTATTTTGTTCTGTAAGATTATTTTCAGAGAGAGACTTTTTTATGTCTTGAAAGGATTGTTGGTGTGATCATCTCCGTCAACAGAAATATGTTTAGCGTTTTTTAAGTTGTTATTACATCTTTTAATGTAAGGTCTTAAAGTACGTGTCTGGATATTAATAAAACGTCCGTCTTTCACATTTTAATTCTGTTAGAATATTTTGTGAGATTGTTTTATTGGCTACAGTTTAGTTTAGTTTAGTTTAGTTTAGTTTAGTTTAGTTTAGTTTAGTTGACAGATCATCATCGTTGCACATCGAACATGCCCATAAGTGCTCAAATCTCCGCCAATATCCGTCAACGTGTAGCGACTAACGATACCGGTGTTGTGTTGGTTGACTAGCCTTCATTAGATCCCTCGGGCATCTCTCACCTTGATATGATATTCGTAAAGTCATTTCATGGCTGCGGATTAAGGGTCATTTCTTAATGGGTTTTTTTTTTCGTGCAGCGTTCAAGAGGGCATTCAAAATGTCTCCTCGGTCCAATGCCATTGTGCAGTCAACATCAGCCGATGTAACGGGCCTTTTTCTCTATTTCTTTGCACCGTAACTTTTGATCTGTCTGATGCTGTGAAGGCTTGTCGAGATCTGAGCCCTCGTGCACTAGAACTGGATTCCTGTTGACGCTGTGAAGGCTCGTTAAGATCTGAGCCCTCGTGCACTAGAACTGGATTCCTGTTGACGCTGTGAAGGCTCGTTAAGATCTGAGCCCTCGTGCACTAGAACTGGATTCCTGTTGACGCTGTGAAGGCTCGTTAAGATCTGAGCCCTCGTGCACTAGAACTGGATTCCTGTTGACGCTGTGAAGGCTCGTTAAGATCTGAGCCCTCGTGCACTAGAACTGGAATCCTGTTGACGCTGTGAAGGCTCGTTAAGATCTGAGCCCTCGTGCACTAGAACTGGACTCCTGTTGACGCTGTGAAGGCTCGTTAAGATCTGAGCCCTCGTGCACTAGAACTGGACTCCTGTTGACGCTGTGAAGGCTCGTTAAGATCTGAGCCCTCGTGCACTAGAACTGGACTCCTGTTGACGCTGTGAAGGCTCGTTAAGATCTGAGCCCTCGTGCACTAGAACTGGACTCCTGTTGACGCTGTGAAGGCTCGTTAAGATCTGAGCCCTCAACCCAACTCTGGGCAGTCCGCCCTGCACAGTGGCAACTGTCTTAACACGCCTTGGACTTGCCTAGACAGGACACCCTGGATACCAGCCCATTTGCACTGAACGTGACAACGTCGACTGCCTTGCTCAACTGACCAGTCGAATCGCCCCCTGCCGGTATAGCAGGTTACTGCCCAGTACTGTCGCCGCGATGAACTCTCTTTCCTTGGATGACAACCTTGGCCTGTAGATCGTGTTCCGGTATACTCCGCGCTGTTACTCCCATCGGTTCATAGCCCCCCCCCTTCCCCCAGCATTCGTTCCTTGCTAGGGCAGACAATACAGCTAGCACTCGACAAAGCATGTACTAACATCAGTGAAAAATGCACACATCTGAAGTTTATTTCACACAATGACCACCTCCCATAGCAAGTTTATTTCACACATTGACCACCTCCCATAGCAAGTTTATTTCACACAATGACCACCTCCCATAGCAAGTTTATTTCACACAATGACCACCTCCCATAGCAAGTTTATTTCACACAATGACCACCTCCCCTAGCAAGTTTATTTCACACAATGACCACCTCCCATAGCAAGTTTATTTCACACAATGACCACCTCCCATAGCAAGTTTATTTCACACAATGACCACCTCCCCTAGCAAGTCACAAGTACAATAGCAAAAGTTTGTTGATAGTCTCTCACACTTCTCCTACCTTCCTCTCACAATACATATGTAGGAATGCTGTCACTAGCCTCCCGAGCAGCCTGTGGCTAACCCCCACGAGACAATACTGGTCTTCATCAACCTCGCCTACGTCGTGGTCTCCTGGAGTATCATACTCCCTACAGAGCCCTCTCTAAGTTGATGTGATCCCGCGAGTTGTTCTCGCTCAAAGTCACTCTCCTGGCTCCTTGGCACTGTCTACCACCTAGTTAATTGTGTCATGTTTCTACACAAGCCTGACATCTTTATGATCTACCGTACTGTCCCTGAATTGGACTTAGCTGCCCCTTAGCACGTTATCTTGTACTCATTGCTCCACCAGAAGCTTAAGTTGGTGAGAGACACTCACAATCTAACAAAGTCTCTGTGAATGGTTGTAGCCACTAACTACATCAATAATGTCTCTTTATGACTCACACGAAGCCTAATGTTGGTTAGAACACTCACAATCTACAAAGTCTCTTTCAATGGTTGTAGCCACTAACTACATCAATAATGTCTCTTCATGACTCACACGAAGCCTAATGTTTGTGAGAACACTCACAATCTACAAAGTCTCTGTGAATGGTTGTAGCCACTAACTACCTCCATAAAGTCTCTTTAAATATCTACTGCTGCTACCATGACTTGTTGGGCTAACTCATACTTGCTAACCATACAAGGCGCTACCATGGCCACCTTATCCTATTGTTACCCTACACCACCTATTCTATCACTTCTGGAAATACTGTACATCTGACCAGTTCAACGGCCACACACCAACTAACCTGCTATCGAAAAAATGTCTGAAACCAACTCTCCTTGTTCCCGGTGTCGGCTGTAACACAACATACAGTCGTCCGGAATGAACCATCGCCCCATCTCGAATAAATTCGCCCACCTATTATTTGTCTCAGCTTTCCTTTGCCCCACCAATCATAATTCATTTTACATCCACCCGCGTTCCTACATTGCTTACAGCTCTCGTACCTCATGATTTGTTCAGACTCTTCACATTTCACGTGGACCATGAGTTTCCCCCTACTTCTATTTTACCCTCAACCTTTCTCTAACCTTGACCTCTACAACCTCACTCCCATTTTCTCGTCCCCTGCATATCACTGCTACGTCCCTGTTTCACCGAACTGGTAAATCTGACAGAGCGTTCATTCCTTCTTTCACTCACGTTGACAGAGCGTTCATTCCTTCTTTCACTCACGTTGACAGAGCGTTCATTCCTTCTTTCACTCACGTTGACAGAGCGTTCATTCCTTCTTTCACTCACGTTGACAGAGCGTTCATTCCTTCTTTCACTCACGTCCTGTGGCATAACAATGAAGCAATTTTTATTTTTAGAATAGACCTCCTAGGAGACTCTAAGTCGAGCCCAGCCAGTTGAGATCCTTTCTGAATGTACTTATACAGAGAACTACTTCCATTTACTGGCAACATTTCATGTTCATGTGATACCCAGAGTTCGTTCACGTTGGAGACCGCCTCATGACCCGTTCTGGCACTCTCCAACCGAGAAGTTTAAGCTCTTTTCTCCAATCACTAGTCTCCTCTCACTTTTCTTCCCGTATCATATCTTTATCTCTCCCTACATTCTCTTTATTACCTCTCATCTTGCTCTTCCCCCTTGCCACCCCCATCTTCTCTCTCTTTTCCTCTTTATCTCGTTTACTTGGTTCCCTATGGGCCACCCCCTTTTATCTTTCCCCATGAGACCCCATTTTAATATTTCACCGTTTGGCTCCTTTTCGTCAAATTAAATCCTACCTCCCCTCTTGTTTATTAATCACGTGAGCAACATCTACGTAAATCCCGGTGATCGTTTTTCCGTCATTTTTTTACATCGGTATTTTGTTTTTCGTGCTTGGATTTATTTTGTTAAAAACTTTAATAGTTTTGATTATTTTATCTGATTACGCCTTTTGCCGAAACATCGTAAATTGTCTTTTCTTTCTATTAGTTTATCTGCTTCATACCGTTTTATATTTATTGTACAAGTTCTGTATAGCTCAACTCACGGTCCCGGAGATTATTTTATATTTGTTGTTTCAACATTTGTGCCTATCTCCTGAGCCTAGTACATTCACCTTATTCTGTAAAAAATTCATGGAAGTGTTTTCAAGTTATGATACCACACAAACACAAAACATCCATTATTTTAACTACAGTAAATATTGATGTGTGAGTAATATTTTAATAGAATAATGCTGGTAACAAAGAATGAAATATTGGCACATGTGAGAGTTTCACCAATGAAATATTAATCTTTAAACATACAAGTTTAGCTATTCTATATCTATGCCTTGACTTATTCAATGCTACACTTAATCTACTTACTATTGTTCTCTGGAGCACAAAACTTCTGAATCTAACTTGAAACGTTTCTCAACTAAACTATGTCTGGTCTAACTTGATGTTCACTACGTGATTCTCCATCTCTCTCTAACTTGAACATTGATCTGGTTATCTCTCTCTAACTTGAACATTGATCTGGTTCTCTATCTCTCTCTAACTTGCACTTTGATCTGCTTCTCTATCTCTCTCTAACTTGTACATTGATCTGGTTCTCTATCTCTCTCTAACTTGTACTTTGATCTGGTTCTCTATCTCTCTCTAACTTGTACTTTGATCTGGTTCTCTATCTCTCTCTAACCTTGTACATTGATCTGGTTCTCTATTTCTCTCTAATTTATACATTGATCTGGTTCTCTATCTCTCTCTAACTTATACATTGATCTGGTTATCTCTCTCTCTCTCTCTAACTTGTACATTGATCTGGTTATCTCTCTCTCTAACTTGTACATTGATCTTGTTATATATATATATATATATATATATCTCACTTGTACATTGATCTGGTTATCTCTCTCTCTCTAACTTGTACATTGATCTGGTTATCTATCTCTCTCTCTAACTTGTATTTTGATCTGGTTCTCTATCTCTCTCTCTAACTTGTACTTTGATCTTGTTATCTCTCTCTCTCTCTCTCTCTCTCTCTCTCTAACTTGTACATTGATCTGGTTATCTCTCTCTCTCTCTAACTTGTATTTTGATATGGTTATCTATCTCTCTCTAACTTGTACTTTGATCTGGTTCTCTATCTCTCTCTAACTTGTACATTGATCTGGTTATCTCTCTCTCTCTCTCTCTAACTTGTATTTTGGTATGGTTATCTATCTCTCTCTAACTTGTACATTGATCTGGTTCTCTATCTCTCTCTAACTTGTATTTTGATCTGGTTATCTATTTCTCTCTAACTTGTACTTTGATCTTGTTCTTTATCTCTCTCTAACTTGTACCTACATTGATCTGGTTCTCTATCTCTCTCTAACTTGTACTTTGATCTGGTTCTCTATCTCTCTCTAACTTGTACATTGATCTGGTTCTCTATCTCTCTCTAACTTGTACTTTGATCTGGTTCTCTATCTCTCTCTAACTTGCACTTTGATCTGGTTCTTTATCTCTCTCTAACTTGTACTTTGATCTGGTTCTTTATCTCTCTCTAACTTGTACCTACATTGATCTGGTTCTTTATCTCTCTCTAACTTGTACCTACATTGATCTGTTTCTCTATCTCTCTCTAACTTGTACTTTAATCTGGTTCTTTATCTCTCTCTAACTTGTACCTACATTGATCTGGTTCTCTATCTCTCTCTAACTTGTACTTTGATCTGGTTCTTTATCTCTCTCTAACTTGTACCTACATTGATCTGTTTCTCTATCTCTCTCTAACTTGTACTTTGATCTGGTTCTTTATCTCTCTCTAACTTGTACTTTGATCTGGTTCTTTATCTCTCTCTAACTTGTACCTACATTGATCTGGTTCTTTATCTATCTCTAACTTGTACTTTGATCTGGTTCTTTATCTCTCTCTAACTTGTACTTTGATCTGGTTCTTTATCTCTCTCTAACTTGTACCTACATTGATCTGGTTCTCTATCTCTCTCTAACTTGTACTTTGATCTGGTTCTTTATCTCTCTCTAACTTGTACCTACATTGATCTGGTTCTTTATCTCTCTCTAACTTGTACCTACATTGATCTGGTTCTCTATGTCTCTCTAACTTGTACCTACATTGATCTGGTTCTTTATCTCTCTCTAACTTGTACCTACATTGATCTGGTTCTTTATCTCTCTCTAACTTGTACCTACATTGATCTGGTTCTTTATCTCTCTCTAACTTGTACCTACATTGATCTGGTTCTTTATCTCTCTCTAACTTGCACTTTGATCTGGTTCTTTATCTCTCTCTAACTTGTACTTTGATCTGGTTCTCTATTTCTCTCTAACTTCTACTTTGATCTGATTCTTTATCTCTCTCTAACTTGTACTTTGATCTGGTTCTCTATTTCTCTCTAACTTCTACTTTGATCTGATTCTTTATCTCTCTCTAACTTGTACTTTGATCAAGTTCTCTATCTCTCTCTAACTTGTACCTACATTGATCTGTTTCTCTATCTCTTTCTATCTTGTACTTTGATCTGGTTCTCTATCTCTCTCTCTAACGTGTACTTTGATCTGCTTCTCTATCTCTCTCTAACGTGTGCTTTGATCTGGTTCTCTATCTCTCTCTAACTTGTACTTTGATCTGGTTCTCTATCTCTCTCTAAATTGTACCTACATCGATCTCGTTCTCTATCTCTCTCTAAATTGTACCTACATCGATCTCGTTCTCTATCTCTCTCTAACTTGTACTTTGATCTGGTTCTCTATCTCTCTCTAACTTGTACTTTGATCTGGTTCTCTATCTCTCTCTAAATTGTACCTACATCGATCTGTTTCTCTATTTCTATGTTTCTAATTCTAGGTGTTTCTCACCCTCGGTGTTTCTAGAGACTGCTCTGATGTTTCTCAAGCCATTCTAACAATTCACACTCACCCGCTAACTATGCTAGTGCATGAAGTTACCTCTGTCTCATTTGCATAACATATTGACTTAGTCTCCACACAACCAATGGGTGAATGCAAAGTTCAACTCCAGATGATCACATTTTGTAAACTAGTCCCATTTTGTAAAAGTCTGAGCCTCACATATAACGCTATCATGAACACTAAGTAACCTCTCTCTGTCTCAAAAACTTGACCTGCCCTCGAGCTTGTTTATCAACCTAATTTCTGGACATTTGACGGTCTCAAGTTTACATCTATTCCCCCACCTTTCCAATAACAGGTACACATTTTAAATTCCTCAAAACTGGCTACTGCTCCTGTGTTTGTGTTATAATTGTACTGCTATTGTCCCCTTCATTTTGAGTAAACAACTAAGCTATCCGACCCACGCTATACCTCTATCTCCCATTTTGTGATCTTTTCTAAACAAGTCTATATTCTACTACACTTTTTCTACTTTTCTCTACGTCAAGTTCATGATCAGATTGCTAGATGTAGATATTCTCTACGTCAAGTTCATGATCAGATTGCTAGATGTAGATATTGTCTACGTCAAGTTCATGATCTGATTGCTAGATGTAGATATTCTCTACGTCAAGTTCATGATCGAATCACGAGAGCCATAAATAAAGGGACACGTGGATGTTATCATGCTGGACACGTGGATGTTATCATGCTGGACACGTGGATGTTATCATGCTGGACACGTGGATGGATCATATCAAAGCAGCTTCAAAGAGCTAAAATTGAATAAAGAGAAATTGTGCACAATAAATACTCTCATCATAAACGGTGACATGTAGTTAAAGAACAACAAGAAGATAGAAGAAGTGTTAGATATATCTGAAGGTCACGTACGAGACATGAATTGGCATCTTAGCGCGCGAGCTTTCAAATATACGTGCTCTGCCGCCTATCCAGAAGTGTTCGGAGACTTCTGGATAGTGTCGCTTCAAGCATCGAAACTCACGATGCGAGGTGGCATTCCTCACCTTCCCAGAGTACAACTCTGGTACCTATTTCTGCCAGTGGCTGGGTCAACCGCGGGGGTATTTTTTTATTCCAACAACGACTACAACTGACACTGCTCCCAGCGAGAACCGAACCCGCGCTGACCGAGCGTCGTTAGCCTAGTCCGGGGGATTTTCCAACTAGGCTCCCAAACAGATATATCTATGTCATGTTAACTCTTCTGTTCTCTCTGTAAATTAAAATAAGATTTCCTGATAAATATAGAACATGGCAGCTATAGCGGCAGCTGATGAGAATATACAACATCAACAACTGTTAGATTTTCTGCTGACATGGGAGGAACAGCGTAATACGAAAGCGATTTTCCTGAATTTGTTGATTTCAAAAAGGAAAAGAAAAATAATTTTTTTTAATTACCAAAAAAAAAAAAAAAAAAAAAAAAAAAAAAAAAAAAAAAAATTGTTAAAAAAATGTTAAAACAAAGTTGAATCAGTTTAATGAGCAAGACGACGGGGGCAATGCCATTTGATGGTTGCTGTTTTTATTTTATTTATTTCTTTTTTTTTCGTTTCAAAGAAAATATTTCGTTTTTAAAGAGAGTGAAAATAAAAAAAAAACAAATAAATAAAGTTAAAGTTGTGCAGAAAAACGACTCGGGCTACATTGCGGTTATGCTTGCGAAAGGGAAAAAGGTGGGGGGGATAAGATCGGGACGTTGCTAATGTTTCAAACAGCTCAAACACAGTTTCCAGAGATGTTGCGCAAATTTCACAGAAATCTGGATATTTAGAGTATTACAAACACAGAAATCTTGATATTTAGAGTATTACAGACACAGAAATCTTGATATTTAGAGTGTTACAGACACAGAAATCTTGATATTTAGAGTGTTACAGACACAGAAATCTTGATATTTAGAGTGTTACAGACACAGAAATCTTGATATTTAGAGAGTTACAGACACAGAAATCTTGATATTTAGAGAGTTACAGACACAGAAATCTTGATATTTAGAGTGTTACAGACACAGAAATCTTGATATTTAGAGAGTTACAGACACATAAATCTTGATATTTAGAGAGTTACAGACACATAAATCTTGATATTTAGAGAGTTACAGACACAGAAATCTTGATATTTAGAGTGTTACAGACACGGAAATCTTGATATTTAGAGAGTTACAGACACAGAAATCTTGATATTTAGAGTGTTACAGCAGACACAGAAATCTGGATATTTAGAGAGTTACAGACACAGAAATCTTGATATTTAGAGTGTTACAGACACAGAAATCTTGATATTTAGAGAGTTACAGAAAAAGAAATCTTGATATTTAGAGAGTTACAGACACAGAAATCATGATATTTAGAGAGTTACAGAAAAAGAAATCTGGATATTTAGAGAGTTACCGACATAGAAATCTTGATATTTAGAGAGTTACAGACACAGAAATCTTGATATTTAGAGAGTTACAGACACAGAAATGTTGATATTTAGAGTGTTACAGACACGGAAATCTTGATATTTAGAGTGTTACAGACACAGAAATCTTGATATTTAGAGAGTTACAGACACAGAAATCTTGATATTTAGAGAGTTACAGACACAGAAATCTTGATATTTAGAGTATTACAGACACAGAAATCTTGATATTTAGAGTATTACAGACACGGAAATCTTGATATTTAGAGAGTTACAGACACAGAAATCTGGATATTTAGAGAGTTACAGAAAAAGAAATCTTGATATTTAGAGTATTAGAAACACAGAAATCTTGATATTTAGAGTGTTACAGACACAAAAATCTTGATATTTATAGAGTTACAGACACAGAAATCTTGATATTTAGAGAGTTACAAACACAGAAATCTTGATATTTAGAGTATTACAGACACAGAAATCTTGATATTTAGAGTATTACAGACACAGAAATCTTGATATTTAGAGAGTTACAGAAAAAGAAATCTTGATATTTAGAGTATTACAGACACATAAATCTTGATATTTAGAGTATTACAGACACAGAAATCTTGATATTTAGAGTATTACAGACACAGAAATCTTGATATTTAGAGTATTACAGACACAGAAATCTTGATATTTAGAGAGTTACAGACACAGAAAACTTGATATTTAGAGAGTTACAGACACAGAAATCTTGATATTTAGAGTGTTACAGACACGGAAATCTTGATATTTAGAGAGTTACAGACACAGAAATCTGGATATTTAGAGAGTTACAGAAAAAGAACAGACACAGAAATCTGGATATTTAGAGAGTTACAGAAAAAGAAATCTTGATATTTAGAGTATTAGAAACACAGAAATCTTGATATTTAGAGTGTTACAGACACAAAAATCTTGATATTTATAGAGTTACAGACACAGAAATCTTGATATTTAGAGTGTTACAAACACAGAAATCTTGATATTTAGAGAGTTACAGAAAAAGAAATCTTGATATTTAGAGTATTAGAAACACAGAAATCTTGATATTTAGAGAGTTACAGAAAAAGAAATCTTGATATTTAGAGTATTACAGACACATAAATCTTGATATTTAGAGTATTACAGACACAGAAATCTTGATATTTAGAGAGTTACAGAAAAAGAAATCTTGATATTTAGAGTATTAGAAACACAGAAATCTTGATATTTAGAGAGTTACAGAAAAAGAAATCTTGATATTTAGAGTATTAGAAACACAGAAATCTTGATATTTAGAGAGTTACAGACACAGAAATCTTGATATTTAGAGAGTTACAGACACAGAAATCTTGATATTTAGAGAGTTACAAACACAGAAATCTTGATATTTAGAGTATTACAGACACAGAAATCTTGATATTTAGAGTGTTACAGACACAAAAATCTTGATATTTAGAGAGTTACAAACACAGAAATCTTGATATTTAGAGAGTTACAAACACATAAATCTTGATATTTAGAGAGTTACAAACACAGAAATCTTGATATTTAGAGAGTTACAAACACAGAAATCTTGATATTTAGAGAGTTACAAACACAGAAATCTTGATATTTAGAGAGTTACAGACACATAAATCTTGATATTTAGAGAGTTACAAACACAGAAATCTTGATATTTAGAGAGTTACAAACACAGAAATCTTGATATTTAGAGAGTTACAGACACATAAATCTTGATATTTAGAGAGTTACAAACACAGAAATCTTGATATTTAGAGAGTTACAAACACAGAAATCTTGATATTTAGAGTGTTACAGACACGGAAATCTTGATATTTAGAGAGTTACAGACACAGAAATCTTGATATTTAGAGTGTTACAGCAGACACAGAAATCTGGATATTTAGAGAGTTACAGACACAGAAATCTTGATATTTAGAGCGTTACAGACACAGAAATCTTGATATTTAGAGAGTTACAGAAAAGAAATCTTGATATTTAGAGAGTTACAGACACAGAAATCATGATATTTAGAGAGTTACAGAAAAAGAAATCTTGATATTTAGAGAGTTACAGACACAGAAATGTTGATATTTAGAGAGTTACAGTAAAAGAAATCTTGATATTTAGAGTATTAGAAACACAGAAATCTTGATATTTAGAAAGTTACAGAAAAAGAAATCTTGATATTTAGAGTGTTACAGAAAAAGAAATCTTGATATTTAGAGTATTACAGACACATAAATCTTGATATTTAGAGTATTACAGACACAGAAATCTTGATATTTAGAGAGTTACAGACACAGAAATCTTGATATTTAGAGTATTAGAAACACAGAAATCTTGATATTTAGAGAGTTACAGAAAAAGAAATCTTGATATTTAGAGTATTAGAAACACAGAAATCTTGATATTTAGAGTGTTACAGACACAAAAATCTTGATATTTAGAGAGTTACAAACACAGAAATCTTGATATTTAGAGAGTTACAGACACAGAAATCTTGATATTTAGAGTGTTACAGACACAGAAATCTTGATATTTAGAGAGTTACAAACACAGAAATCTTGATATTTAGAGTATTACAGACACAGAAATCTTGATATTTAGAGTGTTACAGACACAAAAATCTTGATATTTAGAGAGTTACAAACACAGAAATCTTGATATTTAGAGAGTTACAAACACATAAATCTTGATATTTAGAGAGTTACAAACACAGAAATCTTGATATTTAGAGAGTTACAAACACAGAAATCTTGATATTTAGAGAGTTACAGACACATAAATCTTGATATTTAGAGAGTTACAAACACAGCAATCTTGATATTTAGAGAGTTACAAACACAGAAATCTTGATATTTAGAGTGTTACAGACACGGAAATCTTGATATTTAGAGAGTTACAGACACAGAAATCTTGATATTTAGAGTGTTACAGCAGACACAGAAATCTGGATATTTAGAGAGTTACAGACACAGAAATCTTGATATTTAGAGTGTTACAGACACAGAAATCTTGATATTTAGAGAGTTACAGAAAAAGAAATCTTGATATTTAGAGAGTTACAGACACAGAAATCATGATATTTAGAGAGTTACAGAAAAAGAAATCTTGATATTTAGAGAGTTACAGACACAGAAATCTTGATATTTAGAGAGTTACAGACACAGAAATCTTGATATTTAGAGAGTTACAGACACAGAAATGTTAATATTTAGAGTGTTACAGACACGGAAATCTTGATATTTAGAGAGTTACAGACACAGAAATCTTGATATTTAGAGAGTTACAGACACAGAAATCTTGATATTTAGAGAGTTACAGACACAGAAATCTTGATATTTAGAGTATTACAGACACAGAAATCTTGATATTTAGAGAGTTACAGAAAAAGAACTATTGATATTTAGAGTATTACAGACACAGAAATCTTGATATTTAGAGAGTTACAGAAAAAGAAATCTTGATATTTAGAGAGTTACAAACACAGAAATCTTGATATTTAGAGTATTACAGACACAGAAATCTTGATATTTAGAGTATTACAGACACAGAAATCTTGATATTTAGAGAGTTACAGAAAAAGAAATCTTGATATTTAGAGTATTACAGACACATAAATCTTGATATTTAGAGTATTACAGACACAGAAATCTTGATATTTAGAGAGTTACAGTAAAAGAAATCTTGATATTTAGAGTATTAGAAACACAGAAATCTTGATATTTAGAGAGTTACAGAAAAAGAAATCTTGATTTTTAGAGTGTTACAGAAAAAGAAATCTTGATATTTAGAGTATTACAGACACATAAATCTTGATATTTAGAGTATTACAGACACAGAAATCTTGATATTTAGAGTATTACAGACACATAAATCTTGATATTTAGAGTATTAGAAACACAGAAATCTTGATATTTAGAGAGTTACAGAAAAAGAAATCTTGATATTTAGAGTATTACAGACAGATAAATCTTGATATTTAGAGTATTACAGACACAGAAATCTTGTTATTTAGAGAGTTACAGAAAAAGAAATCTTGATATTTAGAGTATTAGAAACACAGAAATCTTGATATTTAGAGAGTTACAGAAAAAGAAATCTTGATATTTAGAGTATTAGAAACACAGAAATCTTGATATTTAGAGTGTTACAGACACAGAAATCTTGATATTTAGAGAGTTACAGACACAGAAATCATGATATTTAGAGAGTTACAGAAAAAGAAATCTTGATATTTAGAGAGTTACAGACATAGAAATCTTGATATTTAGAGAGTTACAGAAAAAGAAATCTTGATATTTAGAGAGTTACAGACACAGAAATGTTGATATTTAGAGTGTTACTGACACGGAAATCTTGATATTTAGAGAGTTACAGACATAGAAATCTTGATATTTAGAGAGTTACAGACACAGAAATCTTGATATTTAGAGAGTTACAGACACAGAAATCTTGATATTTAGAGTATTACAGACACAGAAATCTTGATATTTAGAGTATTACAGACACAGAAATCTTGATATTTAGAGAGTTACAGACACAGAAATCTTGATATTTAGAGAGTTACAGACACAGAAATCTTGATATTTAGAGTGTTACAGACACGGAAATCTTGATATTTAGAGAGTTACAGACACAGAAATCTGGATATTTAGAGTGTTACAAACACAGAAATCTTGATATTTAGAGAGTTACAGAAAAAGAAATCTTGATATTTAGAGTATTAGAAACACAGAAATCTGGATATTTAGAGTGTTACGGACACAAAAATCTTGATATTTATAGAGTTACAGACACAGAAATCTTGATATTTAGAGAGTTACAAACACAGAAATCTTGATATTTAGAGTATTACAGACACAGAAATCTTATATTTAGAGTATTACAGACACAGAAATCTTGATATTTAGAGTATTAGAAACACAGAAATCTTGATATTTAGAGAGTTACAGAAAAAGAAATCTTGATATTTAGAGTATTAGAAACACAGAAATCTTGATATTTAGAGTGTTACAGACACAAAAATCTTGATATTTAGAGAGTTACAAACACAGAAATCTTGATATTTAGAGAGTTACAAACACAGAAATCTTGATATTTAGAGAGTTACAGACACATAAATCTTGATATTTAGAGAGTTACAAACACAGAAATCTTGATATTTAGAGAGTTACAAACACAGAAATCTTGATATTTAGAGTGTTACAGACACGGAAATCTTGATATTTAGAGAGTTACAGACACAGAAAACTTGATATTTAGAGTGTTACAGCAGACACAGAAATCTGGATATTTAGAGAGTTACAGACACAGAAATCTTGATATTTAGAGTGTTACAGACACAGAAATCTTGATATTTAGAGAGTTACAGAAAAAGAAATCTTGATATTTAGAGAGTTACAGACACAGAAATGTTGATATTTAGAGAGTTACAGTAAAAGAAATCTTGATATTTAGAGTATTAGAAACACAGAAATCTTGATATTTAGAGAGTTACAGAAAAAGAAATCTTGATATTTAGAGTGTTACAGAAAAAGAAATCTTGATATTTAGAGTATTACAGACACATAAATCTTGATATTTAGAGTATTACAGACACAGAAATCTTGATATTTAGAGAGTTACAGACACAGAAATCTTGATATTTAGAGTATTAGAAACACAGAAAACTTGATATTTAGAGAGTTACAGAAAAAGAAATCTTGATATTTAGAGTATTACAGACACATAAATCTTGATATTTAGAGTATTACAGACACAGAAATCTTGATATTTAGAGAGTTACAGAAAAAGAAATCTTGATATTTAGAGTATTAGAAACACAGAAATCTTGATATTTAGAGAGTTACAGAAAAAGAAATCTTGATATTTAGAGTATTAGAAACACAGAAATCTTGATATTTAGAGTGTTACAGACACAAAAATCTTGATATTTAGAGAGTTACAAACACAGAAATCTTGATATTTAGAGAGTTACAGACACAGAAATCTTGATATTTAGAGAGTTACAGACACAGAAATCTTGATATTTAGAGAGTTACAAACACAGAAATCTTGATATTTAGAGTATTACAGACACAGAAATCTTGATATTTAGAGTGTTACAGACACAAAAATCTTGATATTTAGAGAGTTACAAACACAGAAATCTTGATATTTAGAGAGTTACAAACACATAAATCTTGATATTTAGAGAGTTACAAACACAGAAATCTTGATATTTAGAGAGTTACAAACACAGAAATCTTGATATTTTGAGAGTTGCAAACACAGAAATCTTGATATTTAGAGAGTTACAGACACATAAATCTTGATATTTAGAGAGTTACAAACACAGAAATCTTGATATTTAGAGAGTTACAAACACAGAAATCTTGATATTTAGAGTGTTACAGACACGGAAATCTTGATATTTAGAGAGTTACAGAAAAAGAAATCTTGATATTTAGAGAGTTACAGACACAGAAATGTTGATATTTAGAGTGTTACAGACACGGAAATCTTGATATTTAGAGAGTTACAGACACAGAAATCTTGATATTTAGAGAGTTACAGACACAGAAATCTTGATATTTAGAGAGTTACAGACACAGAAATCTTGATATTTAGAGTATTACAGACACAGAAATCTTGATATTTAGAGAGTTACAGAAAAAGAACTATTGATATTTAGAGTATTACAGACACAGAAATCTTGATATTTAGAGAGTTACAGAAAAAGAAATCTTGATATTTAGAGAGTTACAGACACAGAAATCTTGATATTTAGAGAGTTACAGACACGGAAATCTTGATATTTAGAGAGTTACAGACACAGAAATCTTGATATTTAGAGTGTTACAGACACGGAAATCTTGATATTTAGAGAGTTACAGACACAGAAATCTTGATATTTAGAGTGTTACAGACACAGAAATCTTGATATTTAGAGAGTTACAGAAAAAGAAATCTTGATATCTAGAGTATTAGAAACACATAAATCTTGATATTTAGAGTGTTACAGACACAGAAATCTTGATATTTAGAGTATTACAGACACAGAAATCTTGATATTTAGAGTATTACAGACACAGAAATCTTGATATTTACAGAGTTACAAACACAGAAATCTTGATATTTAGAGAGTTACAAACACATAAATCTTGATATTTAGAGTATTACAGACACAGAAATCTTGATATTTAGAGTATTACAGACACAGAAATCTTGATATTTACAGAGTTACAAACACAAAATCTTGATATTTAGAGAGTTACAAACACATAAATCTTGATATTTAGAGAGTTACGAACACAGAAATCTTGATATTTAGAGAGTTACAAACACAGAAATCTTGATATTTAGAGAGTTACAAACACAGAAATCTTGATATTTAGAGAGTTACAGACACATAAATCTTGATATTTAGAGAGTTACAAACACAGAAATCTTGATTTTTAGAGAGTTACAAACACAGAAATCTTGATATTTAGAGTGTTACAGACACGGAAATCTTGATATTTAGAGAGTTACAGACACAGAAATCTTGATATTTAGAGTGTTACAGCAGACACAGAAATCTGGATATTTAGAGAGTTACAGACACAGAAATCTTGATATTTAGAGTGTTACAGACACAGAAATCTTGATATTTAGAGAGTTACAGAAAAAGAAATCTTGATATTTAGAGAGTTACAGACACAGAAATCATGATATTTAGAGAGTCACAGAAAAAGAAATCTTGATATTTAGAGAGTTACAGACACAGAAATCTTGATATTTAGAGAGTTACAGAAAAAGAAATCTTGATATTTAGAGAGTTACAGACACAGAAATGTTGATATTTAGAGTGTTACAGACACGGAAATCTTGATATTTAGAGAGTTACAGACACAGAAATCTTGATATTTAGAGAGTTACAGACACAGAAATCTTGATATTTAGAGAGTTACAGACACAGAAATCTTGATATTTAGAGTATTACAGACACAGAAATCTTGATATTTAGAGAGTTACAGAAAAAGAACTATTGATATTTAGAGTATTACAGACACAGAAATCTTGATATTTAGAGAGTTACAGAAAAAGAAATCTTGATATTTAGAGAGTTACAGACACAGAAATCTTGATATTTAGAGTGTTACAGACACGGAAATCTTGATATTTAGAGAGTTACAGACACAGAAATCTTGATATTTAGAGTGTTACAAACACAGAAATCTTGATATTTAGAGAGTTACAGAAAAAGAAATCTTGATATCTAGAGTATTAGAAACACATAAATCTTGATATTTAGAGTGTTACAGACACAAAAATCTTGATATTTATAGAGTTACAGACACAGAAATCTTGATATTTAGAGAGTTACAAAAACAGAAATCTTGATATTTAGAGTATTACAGACACAGAAATCTTGATATTTAGAGTATTACAGA